>PVKS010023112.1:0-32811 GCA_004027875.1 Aplodontia rufa
CCCTGCCTCAGCTCCCAAGTTGCTGGGGTTACTGGCATGCATCACCGTGCCTGGCTAGTTTTTATTATTACTTATGTTGAGTTAGTTAAAATGTAAAAATCCATACATCACTACATCTAAACAGCACAACCTCTAGATGATTTCATCTACTTGCTTCTATATAATCTATATGCTGATTTCAAATTCATGTTTCCACCCATATAATTTCTCTCTTGAGTTTGAGACTCATACATTTACAACTTGAGTATTTATTTGGAATCCCAAACTTACCATGTCCAAAATGTGTTCTGTCTATTCCGTCTCAGGAAATGGCATCACTATTTCAGGTATTCAGGTCAAAAAATCATCCTTGTTCCACCCATTACTATAACCAACCTATCAGAATCCCTGCCTTCAAGTATATCTCTAATCTCTCTTAGCATGTGCACTGCTTCAGTCTTTGTACACACTACTACAATCTCCAGGAGATGCTAGCCCACTGTTTTTTTTTTCTTCCAGTCTTGATCCCTCACATTCTTGATTTTTCCACACAGGATCTAAAATGCCCCTTTAAAATGTAAATCACTGCTTATTCAGTGACACAGGCCTGTAATCCCATCTGCTCAGGAGGCTGAGGCAGGATGATCACAAATTGGAGGCCAGCTTAGGCACCTTAGTGATATCCTGACTCAAAAATAAAAAGGGTTGGGCTGGAAAGGTGGCTCAGCAGTAGAGCACTTGCCTGGTGTATGTACATGAGGACCCAGGTTTGAACACACCACTAAGTGTCAGAAAAACTAAAACCAGATGAAAAAATTTACTCTTTCTCCCACCTACCCCCAAATAAGTAAATAAATAAATAAAAAGGATTGGGCTGTAGCTCAGTGATGGAGCACCCCTGGGTTCAATCCCCAATATGTTTCTCTGTCTCGTGTGTGTATGTGCATGTCACACACATACACAAGTAAATTGAACCTGGATGGAGCCAACATCTTCAGCCTCTTTTTTTAACCACTTCCCTGCACAGGCTCCATGAGGATGGATTTTTTATTTTGTTTTGTTTGGGGTTTTGTTTTGTCTTCTTTGTTCTTTGCTTATATTCCCAGTACCGGAGAGAGGTACTGCAAGAAAACAAGTCTATTTCTGGTGTTGGCTCAGGGTAGAAAAAGGAGCCTTCCCCAGGAATCTGAATTCATAAGCCTGCCTACATACTGGTTTGAAATTTGATTTACCCACAATCTAAGAAACCCTAATCCATTAAAGTACTTTTGGGTTTGAAATGTGTCTAGGGACTTACCAAAAGAAAGACCAGATATTTTCTGGAGGAAAGGATCCTTGATCCTGGGAACATGATGCGTAACAGAAAAATGACCAGACACAAGCCAACATGAATAAGGAAAAATAAAAACATCAACAAAAACCCTGGAAGATTAGGTCACCAAGATATTCAGATATTAGAATTATCAGATACAGAAAATAAAATGATTATGGTTAAACATTTACAGAAATAACAGGGAGGGGCTGGGGGTACTGTAGCTCTGTGATTAGAGCACTTGCTTAGCATCCACTGGGCCCTGGAATCAATACCCAGCACTGCCACCAAAACAAAAAAATTAAAACAGAAGGGTAACAAAAATGGTCATAGCCAACATATATTGGATGCTTTGTAAGTACCAGGCACTGATTAAACAGCTTTATATAGTTCATTCATCTGATCGCAACAATTCTAGGAGGTAAGTTTCTGTTATCCTTAACAGATGGGGAAATGGAGACAGGAGAGGTTAAGTTTCCCATGATTACCTGAGTAGTAAATTTTAGGGAATGGAGTTAAACTTTGTCAGTCTAACTCCAGAGTGTGTCTTATCTGATATTTGAGTCAATGTGATTTTAACATACATCTCTTAGTAATTAGACAAAAGTCAGGAATCATATACCAGTAATGAAATAGAGGATTCAATCAATATTTAATCTTCTATTTTTCTTTTTAAAAAAGAGAGGAAAAGAGAGAGAATCCGCTTTAGTTTTTCATCTGATTCTCATTGCTCCGATGCTTAGTATATGCGGTGCTGCGGTTTGAACCTGGGTCCTCACACATGCCCGGCAAGCTCAATACCTCTAAGCCTCTGCTCCAGCCCTAATCATCTGTTTTTCAAACTGTGTTTCTGACTTTTTAGTGAGTGGTAAAATCAGTCTCATGGGTTGCAACTAACTTTAAAGTGTGTGTGTGTGTGTGTGTAGGGGTATAACACAGATTGTATTTCTCAATATAGGGTCACAATTTAAAAAGTAAAAATTACTGATTTAGTGGAATACAGAAAGCTGTACATAGCAACTGGTCAGTTCATATTCTTTCTACCAAAATTTGACAGTAAAGCTAAACCAGTAGCTGTGCACAGTGCCTCATGCCTTTAATCCAAACAGCTCAGGAGGCTGAGGCAGGAGGATTGCAAGTTCAAAGCCGGCCTCAACCACTTAGCAAGACCCTTTCTCAAAAAAATAATAATTAAAAAAAAAAAAAGGGCTCGGTAGGGGCTGGAGTGGTGGCTCAGCAGTTATGGTGCTTGCCTGGCATGTGTGAGTATGCCAGTTCAGATCCTAACACCATGAACACAACAAAGTGTCCAAAGAATAACAGTTACGTGAAAAACTAAATAAAAATTGTTTCTCTCTCTCGGTTACAACACTTGCCCAGCATGCACAAACACATGGGTTCAATTCCCCGCACCCATGTATACAGCTAAGTGTCAGAGCAACGAAAGCAACATGAAAAACTAAAGAAAAATTGATTCTCTCTGTGTGTCCCTTTCCCTTTCTCTCTCTCGTTGTCCCTCTCTCTTTTTAAAAAAAAAAAAAAAGTGGAGTAGCAGGGGCTTGGGGATGTGGTCAGTGGTTTAGGTTCAATGCCTGGTACTAAGGGGGGAAAAAGCACTAAACCAACAGAGCAAATATCAACACATTTCATAGAATCTGTATTACATAGATTTGATGCCAAGTACTGTGTAATTAAGTTTAATATCAGGAAGACAGAACATATATTGGAAGAGTTATAAACACTTTTCAAATAAACACATTTCTAAATAACAGGTTGAAGAAAAATGAATAAAATTAGAACTAAATCATGATTAAAATACTCTTATTTCAAATTTTGTGGCCATGTGACTTACATTGGTACTTAGAACAAAATTGATATTGTACTTTTTAAAAATCCAAAAGAAAAAAGTCAGAATAAACTTAAAGTAAGCAGAGAATATAATAAAGGTAAGAGCAGATTTTTCCCCCCTCAAAACCAGGTGTTGAACCCAGGGGTGCTTAACCATTGAGCTACAACCCCAGCCCTTTTTTAAATTTTGAGATAGGGCCTCGCTAAGTTGCTTACAGCCTTCCTAAGTTGCTGAGGCCTAGCTTTTGAAGAATAGAATTTAATAAAGTTAAAGATTCAAGAGAGGAGCTGGAGGGGTGGCTCCATGGTAGGGTACTTGGCTTGCATGCGCAAGGATCTGGTTTCAAACCCTAGCAGCACATACAACTGTATGTTGGAAAAACAAGATGAAAAAAATAAATAAAATTGACTTACTTTCTCTCTTTTTGCGGGGAGGGTAGAGATTCAATAGAGAAGATTTTTTTTAATTTGGTTCTTTAAAAAGGTTCACAAATCTTCCAGGCATGGTGGCACACTGCTGTCATCCCAACAACTTGGGAAGCTGAGACAGGAGATCTCAAGTTCAAGGCCAGCCTGGGCAATTTAATAAGACACTATCTCAAAATTTAAAAATAGGGCTGGGGCTGTAGCTCAATGGTGCTGTGCCCTGCCCCTAGGTTCAATCCCTGGTACCACAAAACAGCAACAACAAGATTAACAGGTCTATATCAAGATTATGTAGTAAATAAAAATATAAATAATATAAAGTAATACATAATAGCATATATAGTAATTACTAATATAGTAAGACTGCAAATAAAAGACCATGCAAAACCCAAAAGGAAGCTGGTATGGCTGTATTAATACTAGATAAAAGAACTTTAAGATAAAAGGTCACTTCATAATAGTGATTCACAATGATTAATGGGTTCAGTTGACCAAGAAGATGAAAGCATTAAATGAGTCTGTGCTTAGTGGCCAGCAGTACTAGTGTGGACATGATGTAGCGTAATGGAAACTTACACAGTGTTGGTGAGATGGAAGTTAGTATACTCTGAAAAGCAGCCTGGCAGCATTCTGGTGAAGTTAAAGATGAACCATTTGCATGGTCCAGCAGCTCCACTCCTGGGCTTAATACCTTGATAACTAAACTGGAAGAAATTCTTGCTTTTGTACAGAAAAAGACATTACCAAATATTTTTCTAGTATTTTTTAAAATAGCAAAAAATTGGAAGCAAGCTAAATATCTGTCGTTCATAAAATGAATAATTGCCTGGTTCTAAAATGACAGTGAAAACGAATTAAATTAAATTGCACATACAAACTGGGATGAATCTCACAAAGATTACTCAAAACAAATTGCAGAATACGGTATGATAGTATTTATAAATGCTTCAAAACAGTGCAAATAATGCTACACTACTCAGAGGTACACTTGTAATGAAAATACATAAAAAGTACTGAGAAGTTGGAAGTTAGTCTCTAGTCCTTAATGTTTTATTTTTAAGCTGGGTATTAGGTATCAGTATCATGCTTCTTAAAAACAACTCCTCAATTCGGGGCTTGGAGTAGTGGCTTAGTGGCATCATGCTTCCCTGGCATGTGCAAGGACCTGAGTTTGAACCCCACCACTGCATGCACAGCTAGGTGTCAGAGAAACAAAGGCCAGATGAGAAAAAAAATTGATCTTTCTCATTCTCTCCCTCTCTTTATAAAATAAAAAAGTTGTTTAATTTCTAAAATATTGAGTGGATATGGAAATTCTCTATACTTTCAGTAACTTTATTGAAAAAATGTTTTTGAGGACCCTGATTTTTTTTAACTTGTTTCCTGACCAGCAGTAAAGCCATCATCTAATGAGCTCTTAAACTAGAAAGGAATATCTTAGGAGTAACAACATAGTACTAGGGATGTTATTTTGTTTCTTTTCTCAAAGTTAAAGCCCTAAAACCTTTTCCTTATGTTTTTACTTAATTTAAACCAATCTGTAGTTTGCATTTTTTTTCAGACTGTGTGGATAGTATAAACCCAGTTATTATAAAATGCCTTTTCTAAATTAAGGGGTTATGTTAGTAACCAATGGTTAGTTTCCAACCAAAATGTAACTTGCTTACATGAAAAGCATTTTAGAGGAAGTATATATTTTTATGTAGTTGGTATGAAAAATAATTATTCTTAGAAAATGTTTGTATGTTTCCTCATTTCATAAGCGTTTATGTAGTAGTCTTTAGGGCTGAATACATAATAAGGCATATAATACATAATTTGTACTCTTAAAGATTCCTTATTTGAATTAAAAATTCTTTTATAAAGGTGCACCCCCCAAGTTGGGACGCCGACACAGTATGGAAAATATGGAACTCATGAAGTTAACACCAGAAAAGGTGGGCCATTTTTGTTTTAAATGTCATGTACTGTTGTTATAAAATATTTCAGTAATTTCTTTTTTTTTTTTTTTTTTTTTTAAAGAAAGAGGGAACAGTGAGAGAGAAGCGATCTTTATTTCGTTCTTCATATGACTTTCATTCCTGGGACACTTTGTTGTGTACGTGGTGCTAAAGTTTGAACTCACAGACTTAGGCATGCCAGACAAGCACCATAACTGCTGAGCCACCACTCCAGCCCCAGTAACTTTTAATTAAAACAATAATCTAAATACTCCTTGTCCTATATGGCTGTCACTTAAAATTTTGCTTTAAAAAGAATCAGAGGGGCTGGACTCATATTCAAGTTTTTTATTCTTGTCAATTTTTTAAAAACTGTGGTAACTTTGGAAGGACTTTGAGATTTCCCTCAAATATCCAGCTCTTTCTGAGCAGTTTTCAAATATAAATTATTAACTCCACGCATTTTTTATATATATAAATAATAAATTATATAAGCTAGAGCAGTTTTAGTCTGCTTTCTTCTAGGTAGAAACCTCGTAATAGATAGCAAATTGTTACGCCTACCGTTGTAATGGTATTAACCACAACATTTTGTAAAAATTTTACTGGAGAACTAGAGCAGTGACTCAGCGGTTATGGTGCTTACCTGGCATGCACGAGGACACGAGTTCAAACCACGTGCATAATGAAGTGTCGCAGCAACGAAGGCCACGTGAGAAACTAAGTAAAAATTGATTCACTGTCCCTCTCTTAAAAAAAAAAAAAAAAAAAAGAATTTTACTGGAGACAACCCTGTAAATCTCCAAGAACCAAGTTTAAGGTTCATTTTTAAATGTTTTAGTGTGCACTTGGGGTGTAGCTTAATAGCAGAGTGCTTGTCTAGCACATGTGAGGTGCTGGTTCACTTCTTAGCACCACATAAAAATAAAGGTATTCTGTTCATCTACAACTAAAAAATTGTTTTTAAATGTTTTAGTGGAGTTGATTCCTTTCTCTCATAATAAAGTTGCCAAAGAATTCATTATTTCATTACCCCCAACAAAATAAAAAAGCACACATTAAAGGAAAAAAACGGGAAATCTGAGTTAAGTGGCAGCTTGGGCAAGAGTACAGCAAGAGGGAAGTTCTAAGACTCAAATGTCTGAAAAGCTGTGAAAATGTCTTATTTTCCTACTCTCACATTTGATTGTTAATTTTGCTAACTGTAGAAGTCTTGGTTGAGAGGCTGGGTTAGAATGTACGTAACATGTACAAAGCAGTGGGTTCAGTCCCCAGCACATACACTCACACACACAGAAATTGGGCTTGGAAGTAATTTTCCTTCAAAATTTTAAAGATAACATTCCACTCTGGATTCTTGTTTTCGGTGTTATGAGACAAAGTCCTAATAACTACACAACAAACCTGTTTAAATTTCAACTAGCTTTAAGTACAGTTTTATGTTGTTGCACCAATCAATAGGTCATGAAATTAATTCTACCAAATAATTTCCCCTTAGTAGTCTGTATGTGAAAAAGAATAGATGACTTAACTCACTTACCAGTTACATGTCTCATTCCTGTATTTAAGTCTCAGAGCAGGGGTTATTCCAATTTGTGTCTCATAGGAGACTTTTCTGGGTTGAATGAAATGTTGTATATCTTGATTAGGGTGGGAATTTTATGGGTTTCAACGGTGTACTTAAAATTTGTACAACTAACAACACATGAATTTTACCTTAAAAAATGTGCCATGCCAAAACTATCAATTATTATATAAACACAAACCTTAAATGTCCCAGGGCTGTTATACTTTGTATTTTTCCTTCATATTCAATACATATTTGTTATTTTAATGAGTCTGTTAAAGATTGTCATGTGCATTTAAAACCAGACCTAGACCTATATAAATTGGTTTTGCCTAGTCGTAATTTAATATGTATTAGTGAAAACAATTTTATCAATCTAAAAATTACTAGTACTGGGGCTGGAGCAGTGGCTCAGTGCTTGCCTGGTATGCAGGAGGATGTAGGTTCAAACCCCAGTACTATGGGGTTTGAAGTGTTGGAGCAACAAAAACCAGATGACAAACTAAATAAAACTGATTCTGTCACTTTCTTAAAAAAAAAAAAAAAAACTACTAGTAGTAGATGTAAATACTAGATGTTAGTCTTTATGGTTAAAAAAAAAATTATACCTATATCCCAAACTTCCAGTTATAACAGAATTTTATGTAGCTCACATCCAGAATACTTTGGATCTTTCTCTCTGACAAAATTTTATTTTGTTGGGTTTTGGGTGACTTTGTTTTCTTAGGTTTTTTAAAAGAGGGACAGTGAGAGAGAGAATCAGTTTTATCTAGTTTTCATGTGACTTTTGTTGCTCTGACACTTTGCTGTGCACATGGTGCTGGGCAAGCACTGAAACTACTGAGCCACTGCTCCAGTCACTTTTCTTAGGTTCTTAAAAGCCACCATTTTAATTGATAATAAATTCATATTTTATATAAGCTCTTGATAATAGTGAAATGCACTGATAAAGGGGGGTTTATTAAGAGATTAAAGTTCTTCCTTCCCAATAGTCAGTAAAAATGTCAGATTAATGGTAGGAAACCAGAGAGAATTGAGGTTTTTCATGCCCTGCTTTCCATTTCTAATTTTATAGGTACAGAACTGGAGCAGTGAAATTCTTGCTAAACAAAAACCACTTATTGCCAAACCTTCTGCAAAGCTACTTTTTGTCAATAGACTGAAAGGGAAAAAATACAAAACCAATTCCTCTGCTAAAGTTTTCCATGATGCCAGTAATTCCATTGACCACCGAATTCCAAATTCTCAGAGGGTATGTTTTTGAGTACCTGCTTATTTTAGTTTTCTTGTGTTTGTATTGAATTTTTGATCAGTTAGACGTTTAGCATAAAATATGTTTGGTTATTCTAAAACTTGTCCATATTTACCTATCTTTTGTTTTCTTCCCAGCTAGAAACAAGAATTACTCTATTCATAGATAAATTGCTCCATTGTTTTAGACAGTAACTATTTGTGTTTCAGGTACTACTGTTTACAAAAGTATCTTGTTTTTCAGTACTGGATCTTGACTACAGAGCCAATTCAATGACTTATTTTGAGGTAAAGAGAAATTTGAACTTCAAGGTGCGCTGTCTCTACCACTGAGCAATATCTCTAATCCTTTTTGAGGCAGGATCTTGCTAAAGTTGGTCTTGAATTTAAAATCCTCCTGCCTCATTCTCCCAAGTTGCTGGGATCACAGGCGTATTACAGAATGAAAAGTATATGCTACCATCAAAATGTCATTGAAACTACAAAACAACTAAAAACTATTTTGATGAAATACACTATTTAGAAATAGGAATTCTGCGGTTTTACCAGTAAGTATGAAGGAAATCTCTAGCCACCCTGTATTCTGATAAAAGGATCAAAAGAAGTTACAAAGGAAGTCCCATTTTCAAACAATGACTTTGACAAAAAATTAGTCCTATTTTAATTGGAGATTTTGTTGGTGCTCTTGTCAGTTTCATTCATATCTGTACTCCTTAATACTATCCTTTCCTTATCAGGGGTTTCTTTTTTTTTTTTTTTTTTTTTAAAGAGGGGACAATGAGGGGCTGGAGCGGTCGCTCAGTGGTTGCGCCACTTGCTTGGCAAGCACGAGGACGCAAGTTCTAAACCCCAGCACTATGTACATAACGAAGTGTCTGAGGAATGAAATTCACATGAAGAACTAAAGACTGCTTCTCTCTCTCTCTCTGTTCCATCTTTAAAAAGGCGGGGAGGCGGACAGTGAGAGAAAGAAGCAACTTTCATTTAGTTTTTCATGTGATTTGAACTCACGTACTTGCGCATGCCGGGCAATCACCATAACTGCTGAGCCCTATCAGGGGTTTCTTAAGCAGCTTTTCTGGGCCATACATGGCCACCAAAAGGAAAAAGTATAGATAGGGTTTATGTAAATGGTTAAAGAATTTTTTGAAGATCCAGAGCAGAACTAGAATTCAGATAATGCTCGCCTTTATTCAAGGTTTGAGTCATAATACATTTAGCCCAACTAAAATTGTATTTTTGGAATCATACTGATTTGATGTTCAGAATTTTGAAATCTAGGCTTTTTTTTTTTAACTCCTAAAACGTCTGGATGCTGTTCAATGCACTTGACTGTAGCTAGATACAGATCTCAAATTGAACCAAATTCCCAAATCTCAAATTGAACATGTTAATCCATACTGTCTCAAACACTGCTGTTTTCCTTATCTTACATACTCTGTCCCCAAGTGTAGGATCCTGGGTGTCATTCTAGATTCTTTCACCAAGCACATTTTATCATTCTGATCTGTCACATCTCCTTTAAAAAAAAAAAAAACTCTGCTATCTTGTCTTCATCTAATACTTAATCTCTTACCCAGGCTTTTGGAGTAGATACCTAAGCTGATCTTCCTGCCTTTGCTGTTATTCTCTCAGCCACTGCAGCAGCCAGCCTCTGTACAGAACTGTTCAAAGTTGGCTTTGCTGCCCGTGCTCATCTTATTTCACATAAAATGAAGTCCAATCTTATTAGTACTGCGTACAAGATTCTCTACCATTCAGTTCATTGTCCACTGACTGACTACTGTAAACCTTTGGAAGTGCATATTAATCAGCATAAACCATCTCTAAACTGAAATGCATATTCAATCCTTTTAAGAGAGGGAGAAAGTGAGAGAATCAATTTTAGTTTTTTCATCTGGCCTTTGTTTCTCTAACACTTAGAAATGCTGAGCCACTGCTCCAGCCCTATATTCGTTTCTTTTTTTTTTTTTTTTTAAAGAGGGACAGTGAAAGAGAATTTTTCATATGACTTTCATTGCTACATTTTGTTGTGTACATAGTGCTGGGGTTCAAACCTGCATCCCTGCGCATGCTAGGCAAGTGCCTCAACTGCTGGGCCACCACCTCAGCCCCCCATATTCAGTCTTAAGGAGGCAACCCAAATACATGATTCATAATTTTCCCAAAGAATTAGTTACTTCCTCCTTAGGCCCATTACATTATATATATATATTGCCTCTATTATATAAGTATTGCATTCATTTCAATTTTGAAGCCTTCAAGTAAAAGTATTAACAGGCTCCCTCTTCCCCACAAATATTCAGTTATTTGAAGTTTACATTTTTTCAGGATCTTCAAATCTTTAAAAGACCTTTGAGGGACTTGAGATGTAGCTCAGTGATAGAGCACCTACGTCACATGCATACTGCCCTGGGATCAATTCCCAGTGCCACCATTAAAAAACAAAAACATACAATACCAACCAACCTTGGAAATACTATGCTAGGAAAATACACTTGCTTACTTAAAAAGATTAGTTTACTTGAACAAATGTTGTAGAATCTTAGAAGTGGAATTTGAGCCTGAGGTACACTTCTGCATTGTACATGTAGCTGTGGCACATTCTGGTTTGTGGCTGACTGCATAACAGTATATACCAAGCAGCTTAGGGGTGTAGTATGCTAGACCCTCTAGGTTTGTGAGTACAGTGATGTTCACATGAAGAAATTGTCTAATAGCGTATTTCTCAGAATGCATCACCATTTACATAAGTCATTCAGTAGCAATTCTCTCAAGACTGAGGTAGATTTCTTTGACCTTAGAAATACAGTAATTGAAAGCTGGGTGCGGTGGCACATACTTGTAATCCCAGCGACTGTTCAAGGCCAGCTGCAGCACCTTAGCAAGAGCCTGTCTCAGAATAAAAAGGACTGGGGATATAGCTCAGTTGGCGAGCACCTCTCAGTCCAATCTCCAGTACTACACACACAAAAAGAAAAAAATAAAACTAAAAAATTTTAAAATGGATTTTAACATTTTATTACCAATATTGCCTCTTTTTGAAAATTAAAGATTTTTACTTTTCACCTTTTGCATTTCAGTGCATCATGATGTTAATAGCTTAAGGAGAATAGTAAAATATTTTAGTGTAATAGATTTTGTCTATTTTAGAAAATCAGTGTAGATACTATTGGAGATGAAGGATTCTTTGATCTATTAACCCGATTCCAAAGCAACAGAATGGACGACCAGAGGTGCTGCTTACAAGAAAAGAACTGCCATGCAGCTTCTTCCACTCCACCCAGAGTGATGCCGAAAAGTAAGTTATCTGTACTACCGAAAAGTAAGGTATCTGTACTACTAGAATAAGTTTTATTTTTCATCTGGTTTCTCTGACACCCAGTTGTGTATGTGGTGCTGGGGTTTGAACTTGGGTTCTTGTGCATGCCAGGCAAGTGCTCTAACTAGAGCCACCACTCTGGCCTCCCTAGCCCTTTTTATATTTTGAGATTCTTCCTAAGTGCTGAGGCTGGCTTTGAACTTGTGTTCCTCCTGAGTTGCTGGGATTACAGGTTTGTTCCACTGTGCTCAGCCTACTGCTTTATTTCTAAGAATTTAGTTCTCATCACAGGAGATAAATGAGCTTGAAATGCTGGCATTTGTACAGTTCAGAACAAGATTCTTTCAGTTTCCAAGTAGGACCCTAGGTTTGAACCTAGCATCACACACCAAAAAATAAATTGAGGTGGAAACTAATAGTTATACATACTTTATGATTGAATAGGCATGGCTAAGGGCTAAAATAGGTAACTTTACTTACTTAGTTACAGAAGCTGACTTCTGCAGAACAAGGCTTGCCAGCAGCACTTTATTTAGGACTAATGCCATGTCATGGATGCCCTGCTTGGGTTCCCCATGTTTCCCCCAGAAGAACCCTTCAGTTAAATGGATATGATTCTCACCCTAGGGAGTCATCCCCCTGTTGCATTAACAATTTGAAGTTATTTATTAGCTTAGCCGTCTAACATACTGCTTCCCAATGAGAGAAACCATTCGGCCCTTGAGTCTCTGAGATTGGGATACTTCACTGAGCATAATTCTGTCCATCTCCATCCATTTGACTTCGAAAGCTATAATATCGTCTTCTCTGATGGCTGAGTAGTATTCCATAGTATATATGAACCAAAGCTTTTGTATCCACTCATCAAGTGAGGGGCATCTGGGTTGGTTCCATAATCTAGCTATAGTAAATTGAGCTGCTATAAACACTGAGGAAGCCACATCACTATAATACACTGATTCTAAGTCTTTTGGGAGTGGGATAGCTGGGTCATAAGGTGGTTCCATCCTTAAGTTTTTGAGGATTCTCCACACTGCTTTCCATAGTGGCTGAACCAGTTTGCAGTCCCACCAGCAGTGTAGTAGTGTTCCTCTTTTTCCACAGCCCCTCCAGCATCTGTCGTTGTTTGTATTCTTCATTTTTGCCACTCTAGCAGGAGTGAGGTGGTATCTCATTGAAGTTTTGATTTGCATTTCCCTTAATGATGTAGATCTAAACAAGAGAGAACCTACAGAATGGGAGAAAACCTTTGCCTGCTACACCTTGGACAGAGGGCTGATATCCAGAATATACAAAGATCACTTAACTCTTATCCTATTCTGGGGCATGAGAAGAGAAAATATTGTCCCATTCATCCTAGTATGAGAAATTATGTAAGAAAAACAAGTTAACTTCTGAAGTACTCTTGGGTTTGTTCTTCCCCCTCTGCCAATAAAAACCATAGCTGTCATGTCAGAACTGCCCAGAGATAGCACTAAAAAAAAAAAGCAGGTCGTCAGGGTAGATGTTGAGGTGGCAAGGCAGAGAACTGTGTATAACAAACATTTACAATTTTTTGGATTTTTTTTCCTGTTCCTAGCATCATCTGTTTCTGTGGTATCCCCTAACACCGATGAGTTTTTAGATCTTCTTGCCAGCTCACAGAGCCGCCGCCTTGATGACCAAAGGGCCAGTTTCAGCAATTTGCCAGGACTTCGTCTGACAAAAAACAGCAATCAATCAGTACTTGACAGAATAATGACTAATGACAAAGAGCCTGATGAAGACTTCTTTGATATCCTTGTGAAATGTCAAGTAGGTCTGCATAGTCTTTTCATTCTGTATATAGCTCAGACACCATACTTTGAATTCAGTAGTTATCTACTTACCTGTCATTGTGTTCTAGACATTGAGTATATGTAGTTGCTTTTTAAGAAAGATCCTGCATTTTAGTGGGAGACAATATATATATTCAAGCACATATTTAAAAAGTGCTTGTGTCAAGAAATGGTACTTGCTATGAAGAAGTAATGGTGGAGGGGAGTCTCTTAGATATGGTGGCTAGAGAACTTTGTGGATTGCCATTTGAACAAAGCACAGTGAGATTCTAGGAAAAGATCATTCCATGCAGACTGCAAGTCCCCTCCTAGATGAAATAGCTGAGCATGTGCAAGGAATGGCTGGGTCAGAATGAATAAAGAGAAACAGTGGTATGAAATGTAGATGGAGAAGTAATTAGGGTCTACCTCAAGATTTTACAGGCTGTGGTGACACTTATGTTCTAATAGGCTCTGAAAGATCATCCTGGATGATGAGAGAACACAGTGTGGCAAAAGTTTAAGAACCATCAGCATAGCTTGGGTGGTAATTTAGACTAGGGTGGCAGTAGAAAAATAAGTAGAACAGAGATTTTGAAATTATGGTTAATAAATTAGATGGAGGGTATGAGAAACAAGATGACTTCTTTTTGTTTTCATCACAACTGAGTGAATGAGGGTGGAGAGGCAGGTTTTGGGGGGGAAAAAAGTCAATAGATATATTAAATTGGGAGGAATCAGCATACAAATAGAATTAAAGCCCTGGGCATTCCAAAATCTACTAAACAGAAGAGACAGGAAAGTAGCAATGACCAGAGAGTGTGATATGGAAGATGCCAACTGAAGAAAGTATCTTGAAAGAATGTTCAACTGTTGCCAAGAAGCCAAGTTAGGTAACTAGTTTTGGCAATGTGGTGATTACTAATTTCAAAAAATACTGCTAAAGGGGAGAGAGTAAGTATAGAAGACATTCAGGAGGTTTTGATTATAAAGAAAAGCAAAGAAACAAGTCATTAGTTCAAAGGAGACATACAGGAAAGATGGATTCTTCTTTAGGTGATAATTTTTCAACAAGGAAGTAGGGTCATCAGATAATTTGAGGTTCAGGACATTGTAAATAAACATGAGGAGAAAAAGTAGAAAATAATTGAGAAACTAAAGTAGTAGGATTATTGAGCAGAGGACTCAAGAAGGTCACTGGAAGCAAGACCAGCTGCTTCGGACACAGTAGAGACAGGCAGTTGAAGACATAGGGATTTGTTTTTTTAAGTTGTAGATGGACACAGTACCTCACATGTGCTTTACCACTAAGCTGAGCCCAACCCCCAGGGAGTTATTTTTTCATATAACGTTCAGTGCTCAGACATGATTGTATATGTGGTGCTGGAGTTTGAACCTGGGTCCTCATGCATGCCAGGAAAGCACCAAAACTGCCAAGCTACCACTCTAGTCTCTGCAAGTTATTTTAATAATGGACCTTCCTATACCCTAGGCTGTAGGAAAGCAACAGTGGTCTCTGTAAATTCAAGATATACATACCTAAAAATATAGCAGTGGCTTGGCAGTTACAGTGCTTGCCTGGCATGTGTAAGTACACGAATTTGAACCCCAGCACCACGTACACAACCAAATGTTGGAGCAATAAAAGCCACATGAAAAACAAAAATTGATTCTTTTCTCTGTTTTAAAAAATCAATACATGAAGTAGTTGGGCACAGTGGTTCAGGCCTGTAATCCCCGTGATTTGGGATCACAAGTTCAAAGTCAGCCTTAGCAAAACTATAAAAAAGGGCTGGGGATTTGACTCAGAGGTTAAGTGCCCCTGGGTTCAATCCTTGGTACCATCAGCAGGTGAGTAGGGAAATAGGGGACTTGAACAACCCAGTAAACCAACTAGACCTAACACCATGCATATTCAGACCACTTAAATTTAGAAGCAATTACAGTAAGAAATTCACACATTTGTGGAAACTAACAGAACCAGCGACAGACTGTTATAGACAAACGAAAATGCAATTCTTTACTACTTACAGTACAAAGCAAGGCAATATACCAAAGGGAAAACACACAATTGCAAATGCTTATATTAGAAAATCTCAAATCAACAACCTAACTTTATAACTTAAGGAACTAGAAAAAAAGAACTAAACCCAAAACTAGCAAAATGAAAAAGTAGCACAAAAAAAATCAAAATCAACAAAATCAAACGTTCTTTGAAAAGATTTTTTAAAAACTGACAAGTGCAGATCCAGGAAAATGCTGGCTTTTATTAAGAGATGCAAGCATTTTGAATTGGGAGGAGATAAGAAGTGGAAGGGCCACGTGATCCAGTTGTAAGCTTGTTTGTTATGAAGATAATAAAATGTTGAGGTTATCTTCAAAAAAAATACTATGACTGTCAACAAACTGGATAATAGAGATGAGATGGACAAATTATTAAGTACATAAAACCTACCAAGAAGTAAGCATGAAGAAATGGAAAATAAACCCCTAATTAGTAAGGAGGTTTGCATCAGGTTTCTGATTACTAATGCAAACCTCCTTACTAAAGAAAAGCCCTGGAGTTGATAGCTTTACTGATAAATTCCACCAAGAACTAACAACAAATCCTTCTCAGGCTTCTCAAAAAAATAATACTTCCTGACTCATTCTGTGAAGCCAATATTGTTCTGATGTTAAAGCTGGGCACAGTGGCACATGCCTGGAAGCTAAGGCAGGATAATTGCAAATTTGAGGCCAGTCCTGGCAACTTGGCAAAACCCAACAGAACAAAAATTTAAAAGGGCTGGGGATGTAGCTCAGTGGCAGAATGCCCCTGGGTTCAATTCCCAGTATACACACACACACACACACCCCAATCATCTGATTGATGCTGGAAAGAATTGATAAAATTCAAGGTTCTCATGATAAAAAAACACTTAACAACAATGAAACCACCACAACATAAAGAATATATGAAAAACCCACAGCTCATATTGTGCTCATTGCGAAAATACTGAAAGTATTCTTCTAAGATCTGGAACAAGAAAAGATGCACATTTCTGCCACTTCTGTTCATCATAGCACTGGGTGTTCTAGCCAGAGCAATTAGGCAGGAAAGAAATAAGACATTCAAATTTGAAATGAAGAAGTAAAATTATCTTTGTTCACTAGTGATATGATCTTATCTTTAGAAAACCCTTGCTGGGTATGGTAGTACACACCTATAACCCCAGCAGCTCTGGAGGCAGAGGATCTCAAGTTCAAGGCCAGCTTCAGCAACTGAGCAAGAATCTGTCTCCAAAAAAAGGGCAGGGGGCACAGGGGTGATAGCTCAGTGGTAAAGAGCCACTAGGTTCAATCCCTAACACCAAAATAAACAAGTATGCTAAAGATTATACATACAGAGTATTAAAACTTAACAGTGTAGCTTGATACAAAACACAAACGTCAATTGCTTTTCAACTGGAAAAGGAAATTAATTCAGTCTGAAATACTTAGAAATTAATTGGAAGCAAACCACTTGTACAGTGAAAACTAGAAAACATTGCTGAAAAAGATAAAATAATGGAAACACATTCTGTATTCAAAGATTGGAAGGCTTAGTAAAATTCCACTACTTCCCAAAGCAACCTACAGACCCAGTGTATTTTCCCTGATCTTAATTTGCAGAAATAGAAAAATATCTTAAAATTCATATAAAATCTCAAAGGACCCCCAAATATTGAAAAAAAATTTTTTTCTTTGGTACCAGGGATTGAACCCAGGGGCCATTTAACCACTGAGCCACATCCCCAGCCCTTTTTTGAGACAGGGTCTTGCTGAGGTAGGCCTTAAATTTCCAATCTTCCTAACCTCAGCCTCCCATATTGCTGGGATTAAAGGTGTGCACGAACACACCAGGTCAAAACAAGAGTTCATGAATAAGGTTGTAGGACTCACATTTCCTGATTTCAAGAAGTTACTAAGTCCAGTGATCAAAGCAGGATGTTACTGGCATAAAGCTGGACATAAAGACTAGAGAACAGAATGAAGAGCCCAAAGGTAAACCCTTGCACATCTGCATATTTTTTTTTCTTCAAATGATTTTTGGCAAGGGTGCGGACTTATTCCATTTACAGTGCTATAGAGAGTACTACAGACCGGGTAATTGATAATGTGAAATTTACCTTACAGTTCAGGAACATGCCTCTGGCCTTTGTGTTGCATCATCCCATGGTGGAAGGGTGAAAGAACAAAAACGAGGGGTTTTTTTGTTGGTTGGTTTGCTTGTTAGGGATCAAAACCCAGGTCTGTGAACATGCTAGTAGGCAAATGCTTTACCATTGGGTTATACTCTAGCTCTGAACTTTTATAATCTCGCCCTCAAGATTAATTACCTACGCCCAAAATAATGACATTCAGTCAGAGCCCTGTGATCTCATTACCTCTTATTAGGCCCCACTTCCCAACACCGTTATATTAGGGATTATGCTTCCAAAAGATGAACTTTGGGGGACACGTTCAAACCACAGCAGGTGCCAAGACCATTCTGTGGGGGAAAGAGTAGTCATTAATGGTTCTGGGGAAAATGGATGGTGGATACACAAAGAATGATACTGTACCCTTATTTAACACCATATGCAGAAATTAACTCAAAACAGATAAGCATCAGAACTAAAACTATAAAACTTATTTAGAAGACACTGGATTTGGCAATGATTTCTTGGTTAATGCACCAAAGATACAAGAATCACCAACAAAAAAAAAAATAGACAAATTTGACTTCATCAAAACTAAAAACTTCTGCATCAAAAGATACCAACAACAGAGTAAAATGACAATCCATGGAAAACATTTGCCAATCACATCTATCAAGAGTTTAAATACCAATATAACATCTGATCAAGAGTTTAAATACCAATATAGAGAGACCCAAAACAACAACCAACCTGATTTAAAAATGGGAAAAGAAGCTAAATAGGGTATTTCTTCAAAGACAGCAAGGGCCTGGCAGGCCTGTGGGAGCACAGGATGAGGTTGAGGTAGAGGTAAAGGGCACACTGAAGTAGTGTTGGATTAATTGGAGGCCACTGAAATTATAAAGAATTATGACAGTATAAATGAAGACTGAGGTGTGTATGAAAGGTGAAAGTTGCACCCTAATATGGTTAAGGAGCTTGTGTTCAGGCATGTATGTGCTTGCAACACAGTGCCTACCAATATATCGGGTACTCAGCTATCACATTTCTATTGGGGGTGGTGGTGCAGTACTAGGTATTGATCCCAGGGGCTCTTTATCACTGAGCTACTCACTGAGCTACATGCTCAGCCCTTTTTGAGACAGTCTCACTAAGCTGCTTAGGCTGACCTCAAAATTGTGATCCTACTGCTTTAGCCTCCCTAGTCATGGAGATTACAGAGGTTTACCACCACACCCTGCTATTCCACTTTCTTGAGCATACCAGAAACTGTATTGTAGATTTCTAAGTTATTTGACCAATACTATTTCCAGTATACTTCTGATGTAAGATTAGAACTTCAAAGAAAAATTCATTCTGGGCTATTTCTTTAACTGCCTAAGACAAAAGGGAAAGAGACAGTATTTTAGGCTTTATAGGTTTCTTGGTCTCTGTTGCATCTGTTCAACCCTGCCCTTTTAGCAGAAGAGCAGTAAGACAGTACATAGCCAAATTTTAATGACACTTTCAGAAGCAGGCATCAAGTTATTTAATAGTCCTTTGGCCTAAGACTTTTTTTTTTGTACTGAGAACTGAACCCAGAGGCACTCTACCATTGAGCTATATCCCTGGCCCATTTTCATTTATTTTGAGACAGGGTCTAAGTTGCTGAGAGGAGGGCTTTGAACTTGGAATCCTCCTGCCTCAGCCTCCTGAGCTACTAGAATTACAGGAAAGTGGTACTGCACCCAGCTGGCCTAAGGTTTTTTAAAGGTAGTGCTGCATTTTATTTCTAAAGGTTAGTATGTCATATTGTTGATGCCTACTGTGGTTTATATTCTTGAACTGTCATATTTAGACATAGGTGACCCTGCATTTCAATTAATCCTGGATTATTTCTTGTGACCATTTATAATTAAAATACTGTGACTTGTGGGCTGGAGTGGTGGCTCAGCAGTTAGGGCACTTGCCTGGCATGCATGAGGCCCTGAGTTCAAAACACCAGCACCATGTACACAATGTTTCAGAGTAACAAAAGCCACATGAAAAACTAAATGAAGTTGATTCTCTATCCCTCTCTTTAAAAAAAAAAAAAAAACTTTTTCTGGTCTAAAAATTAAATCTCTGAAAAGAGGCAAAGTAATTGTCTACAGCACCATTTCTTATGACTGATAAGCATAGCTCAGTGTTTTCTTTCCCTGAAGTATTTGTTTTAATCTTTCTCATAAATTTTTAGGGGTCCCGATTAGATGATCAAAGATGTGCTCCACCACCTGCTACTACAAAAGGTCCAACGGTACCAGATGAAGACTTTTTTAGCCTTATTTTACGGTCTCAGGCGAAAAGAATGGATGAGCAGAGAGTTCTTTTACAAAGAGATCAAAACAGAGGCACTGAATTTGGACTGAAGAACCTTTTGCAAAGTAGGGCTTTACTGGAATTTAAAAATTCAGCAAAATAATCAGCAATTTTTTTTTTTTTTTTTTTTAAGACAAAACCTTATTTCCTTTCAGAACACTGCAGGGAAATTCAATCTGTCTTTTTCCTTAAAAGGACATATGGGGCTGGAGTGATGGCTCAGAGGTTACAGTGCTTGCCTGGCATGTGCGAGGACGCAGGTCCAAACCCCAGCATCATGTTCACAACGAAGTGTCAGAGCAACGAAAGCCATGTGAAGAACTGCATAAAATTGATTCTCTCTCTCACTGTCTCAATCTCTAACAAGAAAAAAAAAAAAAAGACCTGGCACTGTAATATAGTTTAAAATGTTTTTAGAACGATGTACATATTTAACTTAGTTATAGTACTGAGCAATTAACATTGCTCTGGACACTCACTTGTTTGGGGGTGAAGGTGTCCTGGAAGGTGCTTCAGCCATTTCTGTGATTCCTGCTTTGGAAATTCCTTTACTGGTGTTTTTAAAATATGAATTTCAATGACTCCATGCTAGAATTTAACGTTCTTGCTGAGGTAATATTTTAATCTCTTAATTGACAATGGCTTTTTTAAATATATACTTAACCATGGATGTAGAAATTATGCTGTTTAGTAAAAATAATGTACTTGTCCAATGTGAAAAAATTATGTAAAATAGTCTCATTAAAAAACTACGTATTTTTTCTCTAAGAAAACCTAATTTCAATATTTTTTAGGCTAAAGCCATTTAAAAGAAACAATCTTAAGAAATAAACTTCTTTTAGCATGTTTTAGGGTACTTGTTTCTTGTGTTACATAATATTGCTGTAAAAAAGAGAAAAAGAAAAAAATGTCAAGAACCCAGGCTACAAACATAGAGGGTAAAACAACAAATGATGCATGAAAGGCATGAGTTAGGACCTCAGCTGTCACAAAACCTCGCCCTCATCCCATAGACTGACTGTAGTTTATACATGATAGGAGATGATGATAAAACAGGTGCAGCCAAGACAGACAAGGAAGCAGCAGAGTAGAGCCTGGATTGAGGCTGAATCACACCATAGGAATGTCTACACCTGGAACAAACTGGTAAACTCATTCAACTCTGGTTGCTTCTGATTCCGCAAAACTGAGATGGGACCTGGGTCTGTCTTCTCTCACAGTCAGATGACCCTGGAGGGCAAAAGTGAAACCCACTTCTCTAAAATGGCCATTGCTTAAAAAAAAAAAAAAGAGAAGGTTACACAATCACATCCTGCAATTACATTAAGACAGAAGAAAAGAAAGATTTTCTTGGCTTTAAGATCACACAGGAATTTTGTGAAAAGCACTAGGTTTACATTGTTTCATAAGTTTATATACAAGGTATGATGTTCTGAATACCATTATTTTAAAAACTGCAAATATATTTTATGGAGCTTTCTCTTAAAACTCATTTAGCAAAGATGGCATGCCAAACCACAATAAGGTAAAAATAATTATTTGTGCACATAGTAGTTCTTAGACCCTGTAAGCATTCATTATCTATTCTACTTAAAAATTGCTTTTAACAGCTATCTATCCCATTCCAATTTTCTTAAAAGCTTGCTACTACAGGCCTTAATTTCAGTAACAAATATTGGGTAGTCATTAAATAAAGCCTCCTCTCTCCTGTGGTAATAAACTGGCCTTGAAATGTTCAATTTGCTTTAATAAAGTCTTCCCTGAACTGCTGTAATCATCAACAGCAGTAGCATGTTGCCTTGCTGTCAGAGTAGACTTCATCCACAAATGGTTATCTGTAATGAAAGCACACAAAATGGATATTGTGAATTTTTTTTTTTTAAAGAGAGGAAGAGTAAGAGAGAAAGAATCAATTTTAGTCAGTTTTCCATCTGGTTTTTGTTTTTCCAACACTTAGTTGTATACGTGGTGCTGGGGTTCAAACCTGGGTCCTTGCACATGCCACGCAAGTGCTCTACCTCTGAGCCACCCCACTCTAGCCCCCTGTAAATACTTTAAAGCATTCATTTTTGGATTAAAAGGAGTCAGCAGTGCAAACAGCCTAACTCACAGTTACAGTCCTAACCTGAGGCATTCATTGCTCTTCAGAATCAGGTCACAGCTCAGAGGACAATTCCTATCTTGGGAGCATATTCAACAATCAGTATGAACAAGCCTAGTCCCCAGAGAGAACTACTTGTAAGATGTATGTCTTTTCTGTCAAACTTGAAAGACTGATGTATAATCTACTACCTCCATTTTATCCCCCTTTTTAAGATAGTGACTCCCCCTCCTGTGTACACCCACCTCTTTCCAAGGACCCCTTCAGGTACCCAACCATCTTCTTCAGGTGAACTTGGAATCACTACCACTTTTGTACCTGCCTCCACCTAATCACAGCCAATCGTGCATACTGTGCACCTGAGCTCCTCCAATTGGGGTGAAGAGCAGTATTGCATCAGGTTGGAATAAAAACCTCCTCACTTCCTTGCAAGGCGCACATTTTTCTTTCACCCTTCAGCGGAAGTAAAATTTCTGCCTTGCTCACCCACACCTGATCACATGTTTGATTTCATTTATAACATACTTTCTATGATAGATGTTCATAAATCTATTTGAAACTGCAGGTGTTCTTTCATTAATGTATTATATGCATGCGGTGTTACAAAAGTTAAAGATTTGTATCTTTTTTCTTTTTGGCATTGCTGAGGATCAAACCCAGGGTTTCATGCATACTAGGCAAATGCTGTAACACTGAGCTATATCCCCACCCTATGTTATATAAATCTTAACATAAAATCCTTTTGTGTTCCTTGAAAAAAAAATTTTCCTTTCTGATCAAATACTAAAGATGCTTGTAATGGGGACTAATGCAGTGGCTCAGCGGTTGCAGCGCTTGCCTGGCATGCATGAAGAAAGATCCAGGTTCAAACCCCAGCACCACATGCACAACTCAATGTCCAAGAAACAAAGGCCAGATGAAAAAAATAATTGATTCTGTGTCCCTCTCTCTCAAAAAAAAAAAAAAAAAAAGCTTGTCATGTTATACTAGAATTTAATAATATGTAAGTATTGTTTCAGCAGTTACAGTGCTTGCCTGCCACATGCAAGGACATAGGTTTGAACCCCAGCACCATGTACACAACAAAGTATAAGAGCAACAAAAGCCACAAGAAAAACTAAATTAAAAAAAAAAAATTGTGATTCTCTTGCTGTCCGTCTCTTAATAATAATATGTAAAATTAAATTGTCTCAGGCACCTAACACTTACGGGAGCTAAAAAAGGATATTCTGCATTTCATGTAAAAATATTAAAAAAGCAACTGCTTTGAATATCTTTTTTCCTGGAACAAATGCCTACTTGAAAATTTTAAGATTTTTTTTTTTTATTTTTTGCAAAGCAGCTGAATATGACTTCTATGAATATGGTTAAAACAATAGCTGAATGTTTGTGAAGTAAGCTAGAGACATGGGCAAAATTTATAAATAGCTTTTTTAAAAGGCTTAAAATGAATGCTTTCTAAAAATTAAAACTGATTGAGCGACCGACTGAAAAAAATGTTAATTTAAAATGTTGCTTAATTTAAAATGTTGACTGGGGGCTGGAGTGGTGGCTCAGCAGTTACGGTGCTTGCCTGTCACGCGTGAGGACTGAGTTCAAACCCCAGCACCACATATACAACTAAGTGTCGGAGAAACAAAAAAATGAATGAAAAAATAGATTCATTCTTTTTCTCTCAAAAAAAAAAAAAAAAGTTGACAACCTATCTGTGGTTAAGGAAAACACCCTACTCCATTTTCCTTATTATAGTGCTCTTCTTTATGTAGAGATCTCTAAAAATTAGAACTTCATACAGCCAAGAAAATATATAAACCAGGCTAGTATAATATCTTAATAATAACAACTGCTCAGATTCTGAATAAGGAAAGTAGGTCTTATAAAGACTGTGCACTTCATTTGAGAGGAAATAATAAAGCCATTCTCAAAGACTACTGATGATATAAAATTGAGCTTACTGATATTGCAAGCTGTGTTGTCTTAATTCCCCTGACAATCTTCAGCGCTGTCTCAGTAAGGCATAAAGGAAGAGAAAGCAGGCCCAGTAACAGGTGCAGGAGGGATGAACCCAGAAAGTCACACTGATTTGCGGGTGACCTACCTAGAGAAAAACTTAATGCGTACTGTGGCTGCCTTAAGATGCCAGAGTGACACAAAGGGTAAACACAAGTGGACTTCCTCAAAAAGAGTTCTTAAGAACATACTATATTGGAACCCCAGCCTTTTTTATTTTGAGACAAGGTCTCACTAAGTTGTTGAGGCTGGCTTTGAACTCACAATCCTCCTGCCTCAGCCTTCCAAACTGCTGGGATTACAAGCATGTGCCACTGTGCCCAGCTGGAAACACTTCTAATCTAATGCAATTAACATTTTTCTTTCAACTAAAGTAGCATTACAGAACTTCAGGGCAACATACACTTTGGTTAGCAGGTTCCTAAAATGCCTAAAACCATAACATTTCTTCTTCAATGTCCCCCTAATTCAGTAGTCTTGTAGTCTTCATTATCTAAAACATCCTTAACTATAGCATTCATCTTAAAATGTACTTTTTATGAGCCCTTGTTCAAAAATTAAGATTTCAAAACTTTATGGGATATACCTCAACACCAAACAGAAGAGGATGAAATGAAACAGAAGCTTTTGTATACATACATGTGTTTCTTAAATCTGATTGTCACTAAATTTATAAATGATTACATTGGTAACTTTGTTGTAATTATCAAAATACTTGGGTGGGAAGAGTGAATAGCTGTTAAAGAGTATACTTTACAAAACTCAAAATCAAGACTTCAGAGCCTTGGCCTCTGTCAGTCATCTAGCCACATGGGTTGCCAGAGGGATCCTTTCTACATGTTCCAGTCTCAGTTTTTGCTGGGCTGTGTGTATCACCTTCCTTGGAGCTGCCTTCAGCTCCTGTCTTCAGCTGCGTCTTTGCCACTGCAGAAGGGCCTTCGTCCACAGTCCCTCTTTCAGCTCCCATCTTCAGATGGGCCTTGGCCTCTGTAGATGGGCCTTCTTCCACAGTCCCTGATACTTCTTGGCCAGACACATACTTAGCAGAATCACTGCTTCCTGTCAGGTTGCTTCCTCCTGGGATCACACCAGTAGTCTCTTTGGCCTTTGTATCCAAAGTAGGTGATTTAAGCTATGAAGTACAGTAGAACCACATATTAACTATTTAATATAATGTGAAGTTTTAGTAACCAAACATCAAATAAGACTCTTATTCAAACCTCTAATAGCAAACTCTATAAATACTTTCAAATCCTGGTTCCAGGGCTAGATTATAATAATATAAAGGTTAAGCCTTACAGAACTGTAATGGAGGAATGGGGACACTCAGAAGAATCAAAAGAACTGGTCACCAGTATCACTAATTCTTCTTACCTGGTGAGAATAATTCATTCTACAAGTATCTGTTGAGCATGTATTAAGTTCTAGGTACTAGAGATACAGCTAGAACAAGACACTGCTCACAAAAACTGCTCTCATTGGAGCTTAAATTCAGGTTGGGGAGAGGATCAGGCAAAAAAAAAAAAAGTATATTTCATGGTGAAAATAGCTACATTCTGGAAGTGAGATCAGTCAGCAGACTGCATTTTAGATTAGGGTGATATGAAAAGGTGGCACATGAATAAAGGCCTGAAAAAATGAACTATGATGTGTGAGTGACAAGTATTGTACATGATAAGCAGCAACACAAAGACTGTTCAAAATAAGAAAAAGAAAAAAGACTGTGTTCACAGATCAGTCAGCAGCCCTTGTGGCTAAGATAAAGTGAGCAGAGAGAGACGACAGATAACCAGTGAGAGGTGCGTGAGGGGTGGGGTAGGCAAGGATACCCCTAAGCCACCGGCGTAAGTGGTTCTCTTTTAGAGGGGATGTCACCAAAGAATTTTTGTGGCAAGTGGCAGGTTGACTATAAAAGCTAGAAGCAGTATCTCAGGTTTTCTAAATACATGTAGATATGTATATTTTTAAAAGGCCCTTATTATGGTTTAGATATTAGGTATCCCCCAAAAGCTCATGTGTGAGACAATATGTGAGAATTTTGAGGTGAAATGATTGGGTTTTGAGAGCCTCAACCCCATCAGTTAATTAATCCCCTAATAAGGATTAACTAAGTTGCAACTGAAGGCAGATAGGGTGTGGCTGGAGGAGGTATGTGATTAGGGGTGTGCCTCTGGGGTACAAATTTTGTATGTGGTGAGTCGAGTGTCTGTTTCCTGATGTGATGCCCTGAGCCACTGTCCTCCACCATACTCTTCCACCATGATGTTCTGCCTCACCTTGAGCTCAAGAATGGAGCCAGCTGTCTGTCGAATGAGGTATCTGAAACTGCGAGCCCTAAAATAAACTTTTCCTCCTCTAAAATTGTTCTTGTCAGGTATTTTAGTCACAACAATGAAAAAGCTGACTAAAACAGACCTCTGTGGCAAAGTATATTACAATTTCCTGGATTCCATTAGGTTCATGATTTTGCTCAAAGCTTACAACTGCAACTTAAACTTTGCAAATAACAGTATCAATTCCTTTTTCAAATGGAAATGTCTCTTTAAATAAACAATAATACTGAAAAACTCACCATTCTGCAGGCAAAAAAAAAAAGGTAGCCAGCCACTGATATCAAAGAGTTGGGTAAGTGAGGCTTTTTAATCCCTATCTACCCAGACTGTTCTTCCATCCAGCTGGGCCTCCAGAGCACTGCCAGTTCCCTAGTGCTCTAGGCCCTCTCTTTGATCTCTTCAAAGGCATAAATTTCAATCATGCTCACTTGTTGGCTTCATATTAATTTTCATATGAACTACCGCTCACTTGTTGGCTTCATATTAATTTTCATATGAACTACCATCTGTTCTAACAAACTACCACTAAATAGTATTTAATGTAAAAATTAAATATTTCTTCAGAGAAAGCTGGACTAACATCACCAAAAAAGGGAAGAGTGACTATATCACTAATGATATAATCTGTAACTACAAAGGCTTTTTACAAAGGGTAAAAACACTTCATTAAAAGCATATCTATAAGAAACATTTAGGCCTAGTATGAAGGGACAGCAAAATAAACAGTTGCTGACTTACACTGGGTACCACCTCAGGATGCTCTTGTGCCTCTGTGTCTGGTAAATCAAATGCCCGGAGCACTTCAGGGCTCTTGTTGCCAGTCTGAAATCTCAAGTCAACATTTCTCTCTCTCAAAACATCTCTTCTACACTCATGTGTTTTATCATACAGGCCTTGCTCAATGGAGCCAGCGTGGCCCCTATAATAGAAATCTCCATCACCTGCTCCACCATGATGTCTATAATCAATTTCCTTCTGCCACCTTCTATCACTTGGATGAAGTGCCTGGGGAGGTTCTCTCTCAGGACCACCTAAATGTCTCAGCACATGAACTGATTTTCCAGCACCATAGCAAAAACTCTGAAAGGAAAAGAAATATATTTTCCTGAGAACCTAATGGCTGACTAATGAACTAGTCTATTCAGGATACTAACAAGATTATCTAACATATAAATATATTAATATCATTTTTTATTACAGACCTCTTCTTTGGATTAGTACAAGCCAGAGCATCCACTAAAACTTAATCATTGAATATTAAGTAGACATTTTAATCAGCTAGATACATGTTGATGGAATTTTTATCATACAAGAACTTAGACCTATAATTTTAATTAGAAAGTTCTAATTATCTGATAGCTTGCATGTTTCCATGTTCAAATCTGTCATAAGATATATGTTGAAATTTATTTAAAATTGTATGTCACTGGGAGTTGGAGTGGTGGCTTGGCGGCTGCAGCGCTTGCCTGGCATACAGGTACAAACCTGTAGGATGCAGGTACAAACCCCAGTACCACATACACAACAAACTGTTGGAGCAACAAGAGTCGAATGAAAAATTAAAAATTGATTCTCACTCACTGTACTTTTTTTTTTTCTTTTTTTCTTTTTTTTAATAAAGAAAGAGGGACAGGGCTGGAGCAGTAGCTCAGTGGTCTCAGCACTTGCCTGGCAAGCATGAGGACCCAGGTTCAAACCCCAGCACCACGTACACAACTAAGTGTTAGAGCAACTAAGGCCATGTGAGAAACTAAATAAAGTTGTTTCTTTCTCTGTCTCTCTCACTGTCCCTCTCTCTTTACAAAAAAAAAAAAAAAACAGAGGCAGAGAGAGAGAGAAACAATCTCTATCCAGTTTTTCATGGAGCCTTTGTTGCTCTGAGACTTCATTTTGTGCGTGGTGCTAGGGTTCGAACTCGTGTACCTGCATATGCCAAGCAGGTGCCGCAACCACCAAGCCACTACTCCAGCCCCTGTCCCTCTCTCTCAAAAAGAAAATTGTCACTATGATAAGCACTCTCTTGTAGGTTTAATTTTTAGAAATACAAACTTGACTTAAGCTATACCTAAAATTCAACAGATTTCGATTTTCATTCCATGGGCAAAACTAGACAGCAGTTCTCAAAGTGTTGCACAGGGACCCCTGAAGCGTTCCCTGAGACTTTTTTTTTTTTTTTCCCAGGGGATCTGTGAAGTCAAGACTTTTTATAATACAAGGACATCATCTGTCTCTTCAGTGCCTTCTTGTGAATGTATAGTGGTCTTCCAGAGGATAGTGACAACCATACTCCAATAGCTCATGGGATGTGGGCTTGTATTTTTTGCTTTAATTCCTAATATAGGAAATATCAATAAATATAAACCCTATGCACAGGAGCTCTTTTTTGGCCTTCTGTTTTCAAGAAAATAAAAGGGAGTCAGGGATCCTGAAAACAAAAAGTATAAAAATCCCTGTACGAGACATATACCACTATTGAAGATGGAAGCAATACAAGTCAAGAATATAACTTTCCTTAGGGAGCAGATAAAGCAACTTTTTTTTTTTTTTTTTGGTACCAGGGGTTGAACCCAGAGGTGCTATACCACTGAGCCTAATCCTGGGCCCTTTTCTATTTTGAGACAAGGTCTTGCTAAGTTACTTAGAGCCTTGCTATGTTGTTGAGGCTGGCTTCGAACCTGCAATTCGCCTGCTTCAGCCTCCTGAGCCACGGAAATTACAGGCATGTACCACTCCATCTGGCAAGAAATGACTTTTAAATGAGACTAAATCACTATGACAGAATTAATGTCACCTGACCAAATCACACCTGTAACACAACGAATACTATTATCACAAGCCAAAAGACAATTTCAAAATGAATACAGCATAGCAAATTTTGTATCCTTAGGAGTGAGAATTTACTATGGCACTTCTGAATTCTTTGTGTTCTATGTGGCAAATGCTTTTTGGGGGGTAGTAGCTGAAAACTGACTATCAAAAAGCTGAATAGACTGGATGAATAACAAGTCATATTCTTTTTAAACATCTACTTCTGATTCCCAAACTGTTCTTCAGTAGACCCCATTTTCACCATCCCTTTCCGATTTTGTTTTAAACCCAATGCTTTTCCTTTCTCAATGCTGCAAAACCTCAGACTGAAATAAGAAGGCCCTTTTTTTCAAAGTGGAAATAATCACCCAATTTCTTGTGTGCTAATTCACCAACTTTTAAAGGGGTTATTATTCTAAATCACTGCTCTGACATTTACAAACCAGAGAATCAGTTCCTTGATTAAAGAAACATACATGAAAGTATAACTAAATCTGTATTATTTAAAAATCACCTTCTCTTACCATTAAACATGACTTGGCCTGATTTACATCAATGCCTAATAAATTTACAATTACTTTTTTTCTGCAAATTCTTTAAATACTAATAGTGCTAGCATACTAACCAGGACAGCCAGTGCCATAATTATCAGCACAGGAATCTGAAGTATCACTGGAATCTCCTTCATGAGTGCTTTAATAAATTCACCAGTTCCTTTTCCAATGTGCTTTAAAGGCTCTGTCACAAAGTTGGTGAATGTAACTGCCAGTGCCTAGAACAAAAGATAAAAACAACTTAATCTTTTCCTCCCAGGACTGAGACAGACACAATAAGCCAAAATTTACTGTACACCACGGCTGATATTACGTAAATTAGAATACTGTTATATGCCACCTTTAATGTGAAATCACCATGTAATGGAAGTCTTTTTGCAAAGACCAAAGGCTTATTAGCAAAATGACTAAAAATACAAATTTTTATAAATGCAAGGGATTTTTGACATACTTTGTACAAGTAATTTTTACAAAATATATTCTATACCTTTGTTGGTGGAACCAACCAAACAGGGTTGACTAATAAGATCTCATAGTATTTTTGGCATGGGTCATCCTTATACGTCCATGAACTTCTAAAATATTCTATTTAGAGAAACAGACAAAACACTGAATCATTAAAATAAAAGAGCAGATGTATTCCATTCACAAGTATTTTGGTTTAGACCCACCTTGCCCACCCACTAGTCAACTTTCAATTGTTTTAAATTGTAAACAGATACCCTGTAATGTTGATTTAAATTTTGTTCATCTTATATTTTAAAAATCCATTCAAATTACACAAGTCCTATGGAGACAAAAAAATTATACTTTATAAAGATTTCTAAAAGGTAAATAACTAAAAGGTTTTATACATACAAATGAGTAAAAGTAAAACAGAGGAAATCTGAATAAGAGGAACTGATTGGGTCAATATCCTAGCTCTGATACAGGACTGCATAGCAATGCAAGATGTTACCACCAGGGGAAAATAGGCAAGGGATACACAAGCTCTACTCCTTACAACTACTCGTGAATCTACAATTATCTCAGTAACATTTCAATTAAAAAAGTCAGTTTTTACTGTTTTTACAAAATATAGCAGAATGTTAGTTTTCCCATTTCTACATCAGTTAGGTACATTTGGAAACTAACCTGTACTGGAGAGGGCACTTTCCTATCTCCTGAAGCAAGCAAAAGCAACTGAATTGGTTAAATTCCCACAGCTTTTTAAAAACCATTAACTGTGAAACCTATTGGTAGAATCTACTAAGATTCTATTCTCTGTCTTTATGGACCTGCATTTACAAAGTGCTTTTAAGAACATTAAACCATTCCTAGACAACTAAAGATGTTCAACATTAGTGAGAATGTTTAGAAAATCTGTAATTTTTATTTTAAATATTAAAAATAATTTTACTGTAGTTAAAAATAGTAAATCTATAATGTAAGATTTCAAAAGCAAATATAAGGAACTAAGATGGATGTTAGTTTATACATACATTCATTCACTTATTCAACAGACTTCTGTTGAGGACGTAGAAAGTGTTAGATACTGTGCTAAGGACAAGATAAACAAGAGTGACCACATAAGATCCTTCAGTCTAATGACGAAGACAGACAACATCAGGTCTAATATACACACAATTTCTATTCCTTCCCTTTGACTTTACAAGAGCCCAAAAGTCACTACATTTAAACCTAAAACTCCTCTTGCATGTTCTTCTTATATTGAAGATTCAGTCAGAGAAATCCTCCTCTGGTATTTCATTGTTTTCTTTGATATCTAATGTTTCCCTCTCATTCTCAGAAATTCTATTCCAAACAAGGACAAATGAATAAACACCATACCCCAGAGACTTCCAGTCCAATCCATCTTCTCAGCACACACATTGTTCAATGGCTCCATCTTGGCAACATCAGCCTGATGCTGTGCAAAAGCTACCTGAGCAAAAGGGAACCATGAAAGGCTGCTGACGGTGAGTGCTATGCCTAAAGATCCAGTAAACCTTAGTTCAAGGTGTCATTACCATTCATCCATACCAGACTGTTTACATTTTTTGGAAAAAAAAATACGTATTATTTTATTAAAGAAAGTGAGGGAAAGAGGCAGCGAGGGAGAGAGAGAGAATCAATTTTATTCAGTTTTTCATCTGGCCTTTCTCTAATAGTTGATAAACTGTATGTGGTGCTGGGGTTCAAACCCAAATCCTCAAGCTTGCCCAGCAAACACTCCAATCACTGAACCATCACTCCAGCACCAATACATATTTTTTTTTTTTTAAGAAGAGAGAGAGAGAGAAAAAGAGAGAATTTTTATTGAGTTTTTCACATGGCTTTTTCATTGCTCTGACACTTAGTTCTGTACGTGGGTGCTGGGGTTTGAACCTGAATACTTGTGCATGCCAGGCAAGCACTGTAACCACTGAGCCACCGCTCCGGCCCTACATATTATTTTTAAAAGTAGCTATTTTCATCTCATGGGAAAGCAATCTTGCCAGGCATGGTGGTGCACTCCTGTAATCCCAGCAGCTTGGGAAGCTGAGGTAGGAGGATCACAAATTCAAAGTCAGTCTCAGCAATTTAATGAGGACCTAAACAACTTAGTGACACCCTGTGTCTCTAAAAAAGGGGGGAAGGAGGCATGTGGCTCTGTGGCTAAGTGCCCTTGAGTTCAGTCCACAGTACTAAAAAAAAAAAGAAAGAAAAGAAAAGGAAAGAAAAGAAACAAAGAAAATTCAATCCTAAAGCAACAAATAAGGATAAAGAACTATGAAGAGTGGGAATGTAGCTCACTAGTAGAGAAAGCACTTGCCCAGCATGCTCAAAGCCCTGGGTGTGACCCCCAGTTCTGCAAAGCAAAAACAAAACATAAACTACAACTGCATTCTTTGTATGTAAACATGATAAAGGAAAACTATTAAAAAGATTGTTTTCAAAATTAGGTGAATTATACTTCATGCCACGTTGGAAAATATAGCTATTCAAATTAAAAGACTACTTCTCATGTTCCTTTATATTTCATGATAAAATGGTGGGGGTTTTTTTTGTTTTGTTTTAAAGAGGGACAGTGAGAAGAAGAGGGAGG
>PVKS010023113.1:0-32798 GCA_004027875.1 Aplodontia rufa
TTTGTTCTAAATGTTTTATAATTTAGTGTTTTAAATAAAAAACCAGGATATATGTTGATTTAACTTTTGACGAAGCAGTTGCTCAACACTTTTTGTTGGACAGTTTCTCCTCTTTTGACTCGCTTTTGTATCTTTGTCAAAATCAGGTTGGGAATAAAATTTGTCCAAAGTCAAGTTGGGAATATTTGTGTGGGACTGTTTTGCGGGGTGTTGTATTCTTTTCAGTGGACCTTGTATATTCCTCCACCAATTCTACAGCCTTGATTACTGTAATTGTAGTGTGTATTGGAAAGTTGTGTAGAATTATCATTCCACATTTATACTTTTCCCAAAATTTAATTATTTTAGTGAATGCAGTTAAATTGCTTTTGTACATACATCTCAGATGATATTGTATAGACTTACAAAAATTGCTGAGAATTTTATAAGAATATTATTAAACCTGTATAAAAATGTAGGCTCTTTATCTTCCAATCCATGACCATGGTAAGTCTCTTAATTTACTTACATTGCCATGAGATCGCTTTTGTATGTAAATTTCGGCATATAAACCCTGAACATGTTCTTATTCGAGTTCCAGTAATTTTTTCATTTTTTAGTAATTATACTTGTTATTTTAGTTTGAATTTTAGAGTTCTAGTATTCATCGCTTATATATAAATACAAAAATGACTTCTGTATGTTTATCTTACAACTTTCAACATTGCTGAACTTACTTATTCATCCTAAAGGTATTCATTATAAATTTATTTGGATGTTTTACATGGATAATCATCACATCTGCTAGTATTGATAGTTTTTTGTGTTCCTTTCTGCTCTGTCTGTCTTTACCTCCCTTTCTCAACCTGTTGCACTAGGGATATTTATCAGCACTATGTGGAGTAGGAGTCCTCGCTTTGGACATCTTGGCCTTGTTTCTATGCCTAAGAGCAAAACACAAAGACTGATGTTCACCATAGGAATATCGTAGGTCATCATTATCAAATCGAGAAGTTCCCTTCTATTGCTAGTTTAATAAGAGGGTATTTTTGTCTGCTTTTTAAAATCATGAATAGATTCAGAGTTTTTCAAGTGCTATTCTGCAGCAACTAGAATATTCAAATGATTCTTCGTGAGCCTTTTAATAAGTGGATTGCATTGATTTGTTTGTACATCTTGAGCTAATCTTCATTCCTAGAATAAACCCCCTTGGTTATAGCACATAATTATTTTTATATATTACTAGATTCTGTATGTTAATATTTTATTAAGGGCTTTATCATCTATATTTAAGAGAAATATAGTTCCGTAGTTTTCTGTTTTTTATATTGCTTGTGTGGGTAATACTAGCTACAAAAAATGAACTGGAAAAGTGTCACCTGCTCTATTTTACCAAAAAAAAAAATGTGTGGAATTGGTGTTAACTTTTAGATAACTGGTTACATGGTTGCATCCTTCCATGAAACTATCTTGGCTGGGAGAATTATTTTGGGTGTTTTGGAAATTACAGATGACATTTTCTTGACAATTATAGAAGAACTAAAATTGTATATTTACTGTTAGGATAGTAATTAGTTTTTTTGCTAAGAATGTCTTTATTGTCTAAGATTGCAAATTTATGGATGTAGAATTACTTATATATTCCCTTCAATTTCACAGAGTCTGACAAGTCTGTAATGATATACTCTGTATCACTCTTGGTAATTTTCTTTTTATCATAGTTTTGTGAGTTTTATTGATCTTTTCCAAGAAATAACCTCATCATGTTAATGATTTTATATGTTGGTTTTCTAGTTCTAATTTCATTTGTTTCTACTCTTTCTTTTTATTCCCTTTCTTCTCTTTGCTTTTGGGATTATTTTTCTATTCTTTAATAGGTTATTCTGTAGAGAGCTTATTATAGATTCCTTTTTGGTTTCCCTCCTTGTCTAGCATACATTGAATACAATAACTTTTTCTCATAGCAAATTTCAATATTCTGTATTTTCATGTTCATTCTGTTCAATATTTTAAAATTTCCTCTGAGATTTCCTCTTTGTGAGTTATTAAGAAATGCACTTAATTTCTCAACTTTGAGGTTTTTTTTAAAGAGAGAATGTCAGTGAGAGAGAGAGAGAAAAAGAAAGAGAATAAATTTTTTATTGAGTTTTTCACATGACTTTCATTGCTCTGACACTTTAGTTGTATACTTTGGTGCTGGGGTTTGAACCTCTGTACTTGCGCCTTCCAGGCAAGCGCCATAACCAACGAGCCACCACTCTAGCCCCAACCTTTAGAGATTTTCATGTTGTCTTTCTTTAATGCACTCCATTTTGTTTCAGTTTATCACGTCTCCTACTCTGCATGATTTCAAGCCTTTCAAATAAATTTTATTTTAACCAAAGGCTGTGGTGTGTATTCCATGAGCACTTGATAAGGATGTGTAACTTTTTCTTGTTGGGCGGGATGTTCTAACAATGTCTGTAGAATCTGTTGATTGATCAAATTTTGAGTTTCCTTATATCCTTAATAAATTTCTGCTTAATTGATCAATTAATTATTGAGAGAAGGTTGCAAAAACACAACTATAAAATAGATTCTTCTATTTCTTTTTCCAGTTCTATCAGTTTTTGCTTCACTATTTTGCAACTTTGTTAGTGAGCGTGCACACACTTGTGACTACAGGATCTTTCAGGGGGATCATCCCTTATTATTTAAACAATAGCCCTCTAATTCTCTGAAGTCTACTATATCCAATTTTAATTGGGATATCACTTCTTTCCTAGGTCGAGATTTGCATAATTTATATTGGTCCATCTTTTATTGTCAACTAACATATGTAGTACATATTTAGTGAATTTCTTACAGCTGCTATGTGTTTGACACATAATTTTCAGTCTATTTTTACTAATCTCTGTCTTTTAATTAATTTCTTTGGACAATTTAATTTGATGTAATCATTGATATATTATGCTTTTAATGTATCATTACATATCTTATGTTTTCTATATTTTTAGTTTTCTTTTAAATTGTGGATTATTTGAATGTCTTTTGGTAAAGTAATTTATTTATTTTATCAGTGTATCTTTATAGCTTCTAGGTGTTGCTCTGGATTTTCCATTTTATATGCACAAGTTTTTGTCCTCTAGTGTTTCATCATCTTACCAGTTCAAAACAAGTATAGCGACTTCATTTCAGTTTAAGTTCTTTTATTATCTCTCATTTATGACTGTCAAATATTTCCTCTGTGTACATTTTGAAATATTCTGCACAGTATTATAAGGTTTTTTTTGATTCACCAAACAATTTAGAAAACTCTAGGAAAAAAAGGTTCTTTCTTGCTGTATTTTTGCTTACTGTGTTTGTTCTTTTCTGATTTTCTAAGTTTCCTTCTTTTACTATTATGTCCTTTATGCTAATGAACTTCTCTTGTGACATTCTTTCTAAATATTTCATCTGGCAACAGATATTCTGGTTTTTCTTCATCTCAGGATTTTGCAATTTTATTTTTATTCCTGAAGGATAGTTTCACTGGTTATTGGTTTCCAAATTGACAATTCTTCTATTAATTCCTTGAAAATTATCATTATCTTTCTAGCCTTTCTGAATTTTGTGACAGATTCATTTTAATTCTAAAAATTTCCATCTATAGACAGGATTTTTATCTCATTTCCCTTTAATTTATAGGGTTAAGTATCTTGCAAAATTTGGAAAAATAATTCAACCAGTTTTTCCAGTACTTTTCTTACACTCTTGTTTTGCTCCAGTGAAATGAGATGAACACTAGATTTTTTTATCACCCCTTCGTTCCCTTGGGCTCTATTAATATTTTGTTTTTTCTATTTTCACTCTTTTTTTGGATTGAATCCTTTGTTTTTTGATTTTTCCATTTCTCTAATTATTTTCTTTTTCTTCTCCAATCTTTTGAGTCTATCCACTGAGCTTTTTATCTTACCATATCGTTCTTTAGTTATGTATGTTCTACTCAACTCTTCACAATTTATTTTTCTTTATTATGATAATATTTATTTGCTAAGGCTAAAGTGTATTCATAGTTGCTTTATGGAGTATTAGAAAGTTGTAGCTGATTTTAAATTCTTTTTTCATATAATTTGGCCTTTCTGCCTTTTTGGTGTTGGCATATGTTGATGACTATAGTGTTTTCTTTAGTGTGAGGTATTTCTGTTTCTTAGAATGATTAATGATTTTTAATTGAAATCTGGACTTTTTATCAATATGTTCTGAGATTCTTATTTAAACCTGTTTTAATTAACTTTTCAATTTTTCTTTGGCAAGGTTAATGGCAATACAGCTACATTGCTGCAGTAATAAGTAACGGTGCAGACTGTTCGCTCAGCCTCCTTGGTTGCTGTAAGGTCGGCACCTCATCCCTGTTGTGGGGATAGAGTGCTCTCCATCTTGACCTGCAAGGGTGAGCTATCTGCGCCATCTGTGGCCTTCTCTGACACCAGCCGGGGTGTGTTGGGAGTGCCATTATAGCTTCACCAGGGTAAAAGTCTCAGCTTTTACTCAGATTTTTTTTCTTCCATGTATGCTTATGGGAACCACAACTTTATCTGTTGTGCTTTGCAGGAGTGTTATTTTTTTAATAGTTGTCTGTATTAAACAGCCTTTTCCTTGGTCCTTTGACTTGAGATAGAAGACGTATTTTGGGGATTCTTTGTCTGCTGGTATGCTATTTATGAGTTATTTATGGAGTTTTCATTCAGTCTAGTATGCTAGACTGAATGAAAACCCAGGGCTCTCACCAGAGGAGTTTTCTGTGGGTCTCAAGATCTCTAGCTGGTCTGCCTTCTCTTTGTCTTTTAGAATTTTCTCCAGTGTATTCTGTATGTAATGTCCAAAACTTCTAGCTATATATAGAAGTCTATTCCATTTTTCCAGAAACAGAAAACAAAACTGGTTTTTAAAATATTAACTTATATCCTACCCTATTATATCAAGGATTTGAGACAGGTTATAAAATGAAGATGGTTAGATTGAAATTTTTGATAGCTTAGATTTAAGAGTATTGCTCTGTGTACAATTTTCAAAGACAGACAACTCAAATATCATACCTTCATGACTTCTTTTCCTGTGTACCATTTCTTAAGAATTTCTATCTAATCTAATACAGCACACCACTTGATAAATTAAGCATATGTTATTATATAAATAACTTTATGTATACATATTGTTGAAATATATGTATGTGTGTGCATATAAATATATATAAACATTTTCTTTTTCTTCTAATTAGAATCTAGTCAGTCACTATATGTGGAGCCTCCTAAAAGATGCTACTGTATATTTCATATATAAAAATATTCAACATCCTTAGCTATCATGGCAATGCAAATCAAAACTACATTGAGATTTCATGTCACTCCAAGTAGAATGGCAATAATTAAGAATACAAATATTAATTAATGGCAAGAATGTGTGGGGTGGAATGTATGCCTATGCACTGTTGGGACTTCGAATGAGTATGACTACTTTGAAAAGCAATATGGAGATTCCTCAAAAGACTAGGAATGAGGCTGGAGTGGTGGCTCAGCAGTTGGAGTGCTTTCCTGACACTCACAAGGACCCAGGTTCCAACCAGAACACCACAAACACAACTAACTGTCAGAGAACCAAAGGCCACATGAAAAACTAAATAAAATTGATTCTCTTTCCCTCTCTCTCTCTCTTTTTCCCTCTATTTCTTTCTTTTTTTAGAAATAGAGAGAGGAAGAAAGAGAGAATCAATTTTATGTAGTTTTTCATGTAGCTTTACAACACTTTGTTGTTTATACAGTGCTGGGTTTCAAACCCATGCACTTGTGCATGCCAGGCAAGTGCCTTAACAGTGAAGCCATCACTCCAGTCCTCTCTATCTCTTTTCAAATAAAATTTTTGAAAAAGCCTAGAAATGGACCCATCATATGACCCAACTCCTTTGTATTTATCCAAAAGAACTAAGATCAGCATATTATGATGATATATGCATGCCGATGTTTATAGAAGGGCAATTCACAATAGCCAAGTTATGAGAGCAGCCTTAGTGCCCATCAACAGATGAACAAACACAGAAAATGTTATACACACACTTACACACACACAGACATATTGCATTATATATACACACAATAGAATTGTGTTCAACTATAAAAACGAATGAAATAATGTCATTAAATGGCTAAGTGGATGGAGCTGGAGGACAACATTCTAAATGAAACAGGCCACACTTAGAAAGTCAAAGGTCAATGCTTTCTTTCATTTATGGGAATAGAGATAGAAGAAAAAGAATAATAAACAGTGGAATACCACCAAGAGCATACCACCCAAAATCCTATTTATGTATGTGATCATAATGCACCACCAATAATAATAATAATAATAATAATAATAATAATATAAAGGATATCAACAGAGTAGAGCAAGTAGGTCAAAGGCAGAGGAGAAGAGGGGGAAGGAAAGATCCTGGCAAATTAGATTGATCAAATTGTGTTATGTGCATGTTTAAATGTGGCATGATGGACCCAACTATGATGTATAAGTTCAATGTTTCAATAAAAAATGTGAACCTATCACTCTAAGATAAAAATGTTCTAAGGTCTGAACACATCAGTCTTCAGTGTGACTGGGTGGTTGTCTGGCAGTGAACTTGATCTCTTAAGAAGTCTGAATTATCCTTATTATGTTAACAATTTTTTTGATGTTCTACTATGGGTAAATATTTGGGAATACCTACCCGACATTAAAAAGAGATGGAGAGGTGCTCTGAGTAGGGTATACTAGTTTTTGCAGTAGTAGACGCTGCCAAATATTTATCTATAGTGGCTTTGCAAGTATTTTATCTTCCAATATCCTCATCAATATTGTTATCATCAATAGTTTAAAAATAGCTATTCTGAATGTTATATGTCAGTATCTAATAATAGTTTCAATTGATTTCTTTAATTTACTGAAACATTTGTCACATGCTTCTTGATAACATGGAACCCTCTTTGGCAAAGTGCTTATTTAATTTTTTTTAAATTTCTATTTGTGTGTCTCTCTTCTTCTGATTGACCATTGATGATTTTTATATTTCTCAGTATAAGCATCATGCTGCTCTCCTTTTTTACTATTTCTTGATATGGATATTTAGATGCAAGGCCTTATTCTTTTCAAATATATGCTTTTAAGGTTATAAACTTTTCTTTGAGTAAAACATTAGGTACATCCCACAAATTTTGTTATCATATTTTCATTATTATTTAGTTAAAAATGTTTCTAATTTCTGTTTAATGTTTTTATTTTAATGGATTAGTTAAAAGCTTGTTACTTAATTTTCAACAGTTGATTATTTTATTAGCTATTTCTGTGTATTTGTTGTATTTCTGAGCTTTGTTCTCCTGGGATTAGGGAATGCAGTTTGAATCATTTCAGTCCTTTCATTTTTTTTGAAGTTTCCTTTATGGGTCAACGCGTGGTCTTTCTCTAGCTCTACTTGATCTTTGTTCTGGAAAGATTGCATTCATTTCCTCATTAAGTTATTGCATTCCTTCTCAAGGGACTAAATATGCAGTGGCAAGAGTAACACACACACACACACACACACACACACATACACACAAATATGTATATATATTCAAACAATTTGAAAACCCAAATTCTTCTCTTACCTTGACAATAATTTACATTAGTTTTCATTTTTATTTACTTACTTTTGGTGTCTGTCATAAGAGATCAATTTGTTTCTTTCTACAATACAGAGGATTATGCAGAGCAAGTGCTATTCATGATCACAATCTTACAAATGAGAACAGGAAGATTAAGCATCTTCTGCAAGGGGTTGATATCCACCTACCTATGATAAGGTTGATGTCTAGGTAAAGTGGGATTACATTTGTGAGATTGCTTTGTGTATCTGCAGGCTCGGTAAGAGTGAGTGCTGTATGATGCCATCTTAAGAAGAAAGAATAGCTCTGGTACTGTTTAAGACCATCAATCACTCATTACGAATTATCACTCTTTCTGTAGTTAACTCTATCATTCAGACATTACTCCTTATTGCATCTCTTTCTCCAAGCACATCACTGTTTGAGAATTTTGAATCCTAATTGAGAATCAGCTATATACATGGTATGTATCCTAAAAGATTTCGCAGGGGTAACATTTGAATTTTCAACCTAACTTTGCCATGAATTGCCATCCATTCCTTGGAGAGGAGAAACCAAGGCCAAATCAGCCTCTGAGGAGGTATAATAAAAAGGCTTACAATTTAGATTTAAGGAGCCCTTTTGGGTGGAGATTGCATAGTGGTTATAAGCTTTAATCTTGACTTACACTTCCTCTTTTAAAAATAAACTCTGAGCATTGTTCCTTGGTTATAATTATAAATGATCTTTCCAGAAAAAGCCCAGGTCTATTTGGAAAGAACCGAGTAAGTACCATTGAAATCTGTGTGATTGAGGGCTGGGGAGATTGTAAGAGGCTCAAACCGGAAATTCCATAAAGCCATGACATTCTTTCACTCTGGCCAAGTAGCACACAAGGAGAGAAGAATCCTGTCTAGGTCGAAAACATTTAGGCTGAGATATTTCACAGGATTCAACTTTTCTTTGAAATGACTTTAAACTCCTATTTTAAGAAATGGCATTTAAGTTAGTGCCATTGTAAACACAGGACTTGTGCTATTTTATTTTTCTCCTAAAAAGATTTTAAGTGGAACATTCAGAAAGAACCAATATTAATTTTACGACACTCAGCTAATCAAAATGGGCAGAAGTTGGCAGACTTTCTTTGAAAGTAAAGACTTTGCCCTTTATCTCTAGCATACTGGGCACTTTTGGGGATTTAAAGAACCTTTGTTTGCAAGAGGAAAATACTGGCCTCCATGCCCTGTGATTGATTTTCAGGGCACAGTACTGAAGGAAATAATGCAGTATCCCATTACTGCAGCCAGCTTCATGAATTAATCTAAATAAAAGCATTTTTCAGACTTTAATTAATATGAAAACATTTGCAAACTTTTTACACGTTGAGAAGAAAAGTATCAAGAATTGTCTGAGTTTGAGAAGGCCATTTTGATCCAGAATATTATTTTTAAAAAGTTCTCTGGGCCTAGGGGTTTAGAGAAATGGTAGAGTATGTACTTACCATGAGCAAAGATCTGGGTTTGATCCCTAGCACCACACACGCATGTTCTCCTATCGTGAAGTTTTAAAGTATAACTCTGAAACAGTATTATTTTATCAAGCATCATCATATGCTGGATGTGTTACATCATTAATAATATCCATAATTTATCCAATATAAACTTTACTATAATTCAGAGCTGTCATCTTTCTACAAATTATAATTTTCTAAACCGAAAAAAATGTAAAAGTCATGGAAACATTTAGTTTTAACAAAGACGAAGGTCTTGATGACTAGATTTAGAAGAATCTTCACTTATTCTTGTCTATGACTACTGGCCAAAAATGTCTTCACAGAGACTTCTTAAGATCAATGACAGGACATTTGCATGTGCCTACTTTCCTGCTTCTCTTTTCCATGAATATTTATCAATAATCTTTCTGGGCCAGATAATGTGCTAAATGTCAATGATGCAAAGATAGGTACAATGAGGCTTCTGTTACAGGTTATGGGGAATTGTATATATAAACAATAATTCCCTTATAGGCCATGTTATACAGAGTATTAAACAACATGCTACAAAGCATCAATGTATAGAATAACTTCAGAGATGTGAGTAAGAAATGACTTCACAGAAGATTCATAATTTAAGCAAGGCATTGAAAATAGTTGAAAAGCTTAAAAAGAAAAACAAATTCTTATAATTACTAAAAACATATGCTAGATCTTAATTCAGAACAACAACTCAAGTAAAATTATAATGGACACTAGAATCAATAGTGAGGTTATTTCAAATGTTATCTACTCCTTTCCAACTCATGTCAAGAATTTCCTATGCCTGGTAAGACTTGTTCAAGATTTATTACAGGAAAAAGTCACTGCAAATGTTGTGAAAGCATTACTGCCTTCAGGTATATGGGAGACAGAAAGTGATTTAAAACTACTGATTAGTTCAAAACTACCTTTGATTCCTGAATGAAGTGCTTGAACTGTTTAAGGAGTCCACTAGCTTTGCAAGAGGGCTCTGTATGTAATGAGCAGTGTTAAGAAAGTGCACTTGTCCAAGAACAAAGACAGATTTACAAGAGCCTTCTCCAACAGTATGTGAGTGAGACATCACCACATACTAGGTATAGGGACAATAACTTGTTTGACGTAGCATATGTTTCTCTAACACAGTCACTTGGAATGTGGTCCAAGTCCCTGTGCATCAAAGTTACCTGATGGGTCAACACAAATGGATTCCTGGGATACTTGAAGGAGTCACTGAACCATAACATCTGGGTATGAAAACAGTGACTGATCATTAATCATGTGCCAGGCAATACTCTTGCCTGCTCCAGTTAGAGATGGAATGAACTAAGTTTTGAACTTAATGAAGTTGATACTCTTTCTTCCCTGAAATTTTTGTCAATCAAAGCAAATAGAAGTAAAGATAAATCAGAAATAGGCTTTTGTCCTTATCTCAGTTCTACCAACTTCTGTGAACCTGTTTCTTCATCTTTACATCTAGTTCAATAATTATTAAAGTAGATGATTTTCAGTTTTCCCAATATCCATGCTTTTATCCCTGTAACAATCCTTTCTAGTGCTGTCTGTGTGGCAAACAGTGGTGTATGCGCACCAGAGGTAAAATGTGTTCAGGGAGGATCCTGAGTCCAAACACTGCTCGGATGATATCCACTATAACTTGAGTGCTGTATATGGAACTACCACATTCAGAAAGACTAGGCCTCTCAGAAAAGCTATTTTTTGTGTCTGAGTAAGCTCTGAGAATTAAATTTTCTCTATGCTGAAAGCTCTGTTAAGGTAGATTTACAATAATTGCCTTTTGGAGCTTTGGGGGGCTCTCACTTTAAAGGAACTTTAATGGATACAAAAGAGTTTATTACTCAAACCTTAAGGCCACAGAAGTCAATTCCTTGAATTAACTTCTAGTATAGTATAGACTGTTGAAAAGCTGAATTCCCTTTTTTTGGATTAGAGTCATAAACCTTTGGACTGACCATAACCTTTAGGGAATCAAGGGGAAATCTATGTTATGATAGAAGATCATGGAACTATGAAGGGAAAATAGAAGGTTATAAAACTTTAGGATTTTTAAGAGCCCCTTTGGCATCTTCTTCATTCAGTATATAGATGTTCAGATTCTTCCTTCCAAGGTCAATTGTTCACATCACATTTTGACTGATCTTGAATGTCATAAAGAAGGGGTGGTGTGTGAACCATAAAATAAAGATGAGTGCATTTCAGACTCCTAGAAAGAAAAATAATAAAGTGCACATTATAGAAACATTCATCCAGTAACTGAACTGGCAAAATTCTTTATGCTTGAGTTATGATTGAGATGTTATTCATTAGCTACGAGGTCTCTAAAAGAATTAACTGTAGTTGAACGTTGCAGTTAATACTGAGTGGGTCAAAAGGAACTATAATGAGAATAAAAGGTTACAAGATGTTTTGCTCAAATAGAGAAGTTCATTCTGTGGCTAGGACCCACAAAGACCTTGTTATTGCTTGTACTTTCCCTCCAAAATAAAGCTTCATGTCAAAAGGGCCTTTGTTCAACCTCAGGAGGGTGAGGTTTTTAATGGTTTCTTGTGAAATTTTGTTTCCCTAGGTTCCATGCCACTGCCTCTTCTCTACCACTTGAAGTTTTTGCATGTAGTTCTTCCTGTGCTTTGGTTTCCTGACAGCACTCAGCACCCATACCTTACCGCACTCCAGTGCCCTGCACTCCACCTTACCCATTGCTCCTATGGCTTCAGCTCTCATCTCTTGGCTGGTGTTGCATTCTGAGACTGCACATCTGTCACTTTCGGGGATATCCTTCTCTTGCTTTTTCTGCCCTGGAGGCTCCTATCATCCTAAGGAGGTCATCTCAGTTCTCACTATGCAGAAGCCTTCTGCAGCCCTCTCAAATCCAGATAATGGCATCTGTCTTTGTGCCATCTTAGTCCTTTCCAAAAACTACACAGATACATCATGATTCAGAATGCATCTCTCTTCTCTCTGACTGTGAGATCAACATCCATCTGGCATTTATTTTGTCATGCATAGGTGACAGAAAGGAATGATTTTTCTGCAGGGATTCAATAAAGAATTTCAATTTGGATGAAATTGTAATATTAGCAAGAGCAAAACTCCAATTCTACCAAAAAGCACATGAAAATATTGAGAAAAAACTAAAGTAAAAATGGTTCCGGAGGTTCCATATATGTATAAATGAAAGAAGTAATCTTAATTTCGTGAGATACAGAGGTGTTTGTCAAGGGAGTACATCATTCTGGGCTCTTATTGCTAAATCATAAATTTCCAGTCTTATGAGAGGAGAATGTATACAACCTTGAGACAGAGGAAAGGCAGGAAGTGGAATTGAGAACCCTTCTTCAAGTAAATATCTCTGGGACATTGTGTCTATTGAGCAGATAAGCTTGAACAATGAGGTGTCATGGAGGCCAAATTGACATTATATGCCCATTTCAACTTAAACCTTAAAAACTGTTGATTATGTTTTGGACAACTGAAATCCAGGAGATGTTCCTCTCAAGCAAACAGTAAACCATTTTAGTAAGGATAATTGCACAATGCTGACAATGTTGGGTGTAACCCCCCTCTAATCAATAAATGAGGTATTTCTAACATAATCTCATTAACACAATTTATAAAGGAGCCACCCACCAGGAAGAAAAGCAAGTAAATTAAAACATACCATAGGAATAATCAAATAAAGATAATGCCAACCCAGGCACAATGGTACACACCTCTCATCCCAGACACTTAGGAGTCAGAGGTGAGAGGATTGCTTGAACCCACAAGTTCAAGATCAGCCTGGGCCACCTAATGACACCCATCTTAATAATAACAACAGAAACATAATAAAATCAAATGAAAGATATTATAAAATAAAGTGCTTAGAATTATGAAAGATCTAAATGAGGAAGAAAACACAGAAATACTGTAAAAAGAAGAAAGAAGAGATTAAAAAGACCAAGCAGACTTTAAGAAATAAAATGAAAGAGAAAGTAATTAAATTAAAACCTCAGGTTTGATGGGTTAATACTTTAAAATCTTTTATCACATAATTTACAGTAAATACTGTGTGTAAAAAAAAAAGAATAAGTTGACATTGAACTACCTCTTTCTGAATGTATGACACAGCAAAGAGCCATGCTTACAGGTTCCAATTATTTCCATACACTTGGATAAAAAACAACAGTTAAAATTAGCTCCAAGAAATTGGAACAAAAGAACATAGTAAACCCAAATAGAAGAGGAGAAAGTAAAAAATAAAAACAAAACACCTAAGCATTGAAATAGAAAGTAAATTCTAGGGGATCTATGATGGTTAATTTTTGTGTCAACTTGATTGAGCTATGGAATGCCCAGATAGCTGATGAAACATTAGGGAGCTTCTGGAAGAAATTTTCTTTTTAATTGAGCAAAAAAAAATCAACTTCAGCAATGCAGGCATCATCCAATCCAATGAGGAACTCAGTAGAACAAAAAGACAGAGGGGAAAGCTAATATGCTCTCTCCTCCTAGTTGAAATATTCACCTTGTCCGACCCTCGGACATTAGAGGTCCTGGTTCTTGGCCTTTGGACTCCACTGAGAGTCATACCAGGTGCTCCCCTGGTTCTCAGGCCTTTGAACTTGAAATAAGTTACACCACCTGCTTCCCTAGTTCTCTAGCTTATAGACAGAAAATTGTGGAACTCAGCCTCCATAATCTCATGAGCCAATGTCCATTTGTGTGTGCTTCCTGTTGGTTCTCATTCTGTAGAGAACCCTAATATAGAGCTCAACAAACATTAGATACTAATGAATCGGTTAACTGCTGCCCAAGTTGAGAGGGCACTTCAACCACAGTGGGAGTTAACATATGTAAATAGAAAATCCTAGAGATATAGTCAATAAATTTGAACCTTTAGATGACATGGAAGAATTTGCAAAAAAAAAAAAAAAACAAACAAACAGAAAAACAATAAAATAAAATTGCCTTAAGAGACTGATAAAAAAGAAAAGAAAAGAAAACTGCAATTAGGTCATTAACTGTATGTGTTCATTGAAAGAAAATGATACGTTCCACCTCAAAGCTACACATAAATCCAAGACAATTTTTGGTCCAAACAGAGAAAGCAGGATATTAAAATTCTGAGAGATTATAGAAGATATTTTAAGGAAATATGGAGAAAAAGGAGTTCTTGAATAAAATACATAAAACACAAATAATATAGAAAAACATATCTCATTACTTACCTGTTATTTCTGATAGTACTTACATAATGCATTATAATTCTGGGATCAGTACAGAGGACTAAGTATAGCAGGGGATGCTAACAAATTTGGCAAGGGTTCCTTTAAGTTTTATCTTCTGCTGATCATGGTCCCAGATTTGTTTATGTAGAACACATTATCACAAAACTATAAGAAATAAATTTTTGTTGTTGAACTTGATATTTTTATTATAGGATTCCAAACAGACCTGATATCACTGATATACAGGTGACATCTAGTGATTATGTGGATTTTAATCTGGGACTTTCTTCCTGTATTCCAAATACTTCAAAGACTAAGATTTTTATCTTCAATTTTACTCCAGACTCTATGCCTCTGCATGTGTGTGTGTGTGTGAGAGAGAGAGAGAGAGAGAGAGACAGAGTGAGAGAGAGAGAGAGAGAGACGGGGGGGTGGGGTTCAGGGAAGGTAAGAAAAAAATCTGCATCTTTTAGTTTGGAGTTTTTTGTAACATTTAGTATATTAACAACTTGGTTTCAGTTGGAAGAGGTATTAGAACATTATTCTTCTTTGTCTACAGCTTAAATTTAAGTGGAGAGAAAAGAAATAGGAGCCGTCCATTCTTCACAGTGCAGCAGGAACAACTTGCCTTCTTCAGCTGATGCCTAAGGGAGTCAAGCTGGGAGGTGCTGATTAATTGCCATCCAACCTTTCCCAGCCTAATGACCAAACTCCCTAGAGGACCCGTGAGAACTACACTGCGTCTGACTTTTTGGGTCTCTTAACCCTATGTCAAGATGATCACTGTGTATAGGTTTTCACGTAATTGTGCAGTCAGGCCTGCAGCTTCTCAGAAAGTCAAATCCACAGTTGTACTTTGAAATTTAATTTTTTTTTTAATTTGAAAAGTCTGCAGCTGTGTTTCAGAATGATTTCTTCACTCAGATCATGTTCTTTGGATGCCAGTGGAGTGATCCCAACATTTGGAAACTGCACTTAGAATGCACTTAGTGAATGACACTGCTCGTGATGACAAAGCCTCATCAACCATGAGCCAGGTCATCTGCCTGTTTCCTGCTAGGAATCCTTGTCTGTGATGGGAGGATGCACTTTGAATAGCATTGCTTCCCCAGCTCTGTGGTGCAGCTGAAAATCACGTTCCCGTAACTTTATGTTTGCACTGGCCAGCTTCACTGTGAAGTCAGGTTGAAAAAGCGACCGGAAGCTGTGGGTGGTTTCTCTAAGCCGTTCTCAGGATGGGAAAAAGTAACTCTGACTCCCAGCACAGGACAAGTTCTTTCCTTGTGGTGATCTCTTCCTTGTTGTAAGTAAGGCGTCTGATTCGAATGCCTTTGTACTTTGGTTTTCTCTTGGTTAAGTTTTTGGAAAATATTATGTGTATTTGCAATGAGAAGAAAAGGTAAGTAGGGATTTATTTTTAATTGTAAATTTCCTGAATGATCTCAAGGCCATCAGTTGCTCATTGTACAAAATGGGAATGTTATGGGTGACCGTTTCCCACTCAGTCTCTTCATACTGGATGTCAAAAGCCAGGACTGTAGTTCAAAGTCTTTTGTTGTCGTTGTTTTGGGTTTTGTTGTTGTTTGTTTTTGCACAGGGATTGAATCCAGGGGTGCTAAACCACTGAGCCACATCCCCAGCCCATTTTATTATTATTATTTTTTTAATTTTAATCATGGTCTTGCTAAGTTGCTTAGGGCCTTGCTAATTTGCTGAGGCGGGCTTTGAAGTTGCAATTCTCCTGCCTTGGCCTCCCGAGCCGCTGGGATTACAGGCGTATGCCACCATGCCCAGAAAAAGTATTTTTTAAAAATCTATTTTCCATATCATCAATTTCCAATGAACTTCATGGCAAGATACTTGTACAAAAAGTTGACTGTCTTTAGCTTTGGATTTCTGTAATCAACACTTTCCTTTTTTGCTTCTGTGTTTTATTTAGGAGACACCTGCAAGGTCTAAGAAGTGCCACTGCTCTCCACTTTCTGACCTATATTTCTTACAGAAAATTAGAATTGCCAGCAAAAAAAAAAAGTCCTTACACAAATTAATTTAGGTATTTAAATTTAGAATTACAATTATCAGCCTTTAACTTAACAAACATTGGATATTTTCAATAGCTAAAATAACAGTGTGCCTTTTTCCCTAAATGCAACCGGAAGAGCATTATCATTAACTATTAAATGGATGTCTGTAGGACTCATTCCCTGTGGTGGGACCACTCAATGCCTTCTCTCATATCTAGGCCTATTTATGTTTTCCTCGATAACATAGTCCTGATTTTACCAATGTCGAAAATAAGTCCACATATCTCCCCATTCATGCTGTATGTAGCATGTGGCCAATATATGGCCATAAGATTTAGGGGTAATATTTCTGTTGGGAAACTTCCCAAAAGAAATAAAAACTTCATTCTTTACTCCTTTTTATATACTACACTTTGGAATATAAATGTGATGGTTGGAGCAGTACCAGGTACATTGGGTCATGATGTGAGAGTAAAGCTTGTAGTTCCCAGGGCTGAATGGTGCCCAGGGCTTTTTATGAAACTTCCATACCAGTACTGGATCATCTATCTTTGGAGTTCTTCACAAGAAAGAGAAATGAAGTTGTATCTTATGTAAGCTAGGAATTTCAACTTTTTGAAATTGAGTGGATATAAACCCAATCATAGCTAAAAGTCTCCAAATCATTATGTTAATAAATTATGGAAATTACCATAATGGATATTGTTTTTGTCATGTGTCAGATAATATACCAAACACTATACCAATTAATTTGATCCTCACAACAATCTTTAAAGATATCATTACTTCCTTTTTAGTAGATGATAGAACTAATATTCAGAAGACTGAAGTGGCAGGCAGAAGACCAGGGCTCCAGATACAGGAAAACTCTCTAGCAGCCATTCTCCACACCAGACCAGGTTCCAATGTCAGAGATTCAGTGCTGGTGCCAGGGTAGCTGGTGATCACACTTCCTGTGCACATCAGCGCACCCGTATTCCTCTGCCACCCATGTGACCTCCTTTGCTCTAGATGTGTATGCATATTGAAGGAAATCAACATCTGTCGATCAACTTCTATTTCCCAGCACTAGGAAATATATGATATTTATTTTCTAATTTTTGCCATAGCCCTGTGAAGGAACACATTGAAGCATAAGAGTTAAGAATAGAATTTCTAAAGTCCTAGTGATTAATCTCAGGAATCCTAACAGGTTTGTTAACTTGGCCATAGTGAATGATTTCTGTGGCTCAGTGTACACATCTGTATAGTGGGGAAAATAATAGTGCTAGTTTCATAAGATTACTGAGGAATTGAAATAGTCAATCTCTGAAAAGTACTTAGAAAAGAGCTGAATTCTTATAAAAAATGCAAACATATAGTAACTGCTAAAAGAAATTGAGTTATTCATTTCTCTTAGATTACAGTCAACAGTCCAGCTGTGGACTGTGTTCTATTGGCAATGGGTTGAGATGGAGAGGTTTGCATGCAGAGTGGAGAATGCTCATGGTGACAATGATTGAGGGGTGGGGTGGGGAGAGAGGGAAGCTCGTTCTTACACACACACCCGTTCATCTTCTATCTTTATGTAATAGATTTTTTATTTTTAATAAAATTATCTACCCTGCAAATTAGCTAGGGAGGCATCGCACAAGAGGGAAACCAAGGATCCAGGGGAGTGGGGACTCCTGTGAATCATTGCTCCATTTCCTATCACTGCCATGACTCCAGTGTGACAGGTAGCACTCCCTTAAGCCACTGTTCTATCTCCTTATTTTAAAATGCTGTTGGAGTGCTTCTCTTCATAAGACAATCATGCTTTGAGATAGACAATGCACCTGGAAGCATTTATTGAAGAAACTCCTTAATTGTGCTTAACCTGGCTTTCCCAGACATTTACCCTATTGTTCCGTGCCTTCTTCTCTTATGTCAGCAGAGACGGCTCTGTGCTCATCGTCTGCCCTGAACTTCTGTGTTCTTTAGTGTTTCCTAGCTGGGGACCTTGACAGGGTACAACTCAGCGTCCAGCCCTTTTCAATCAGTATGTCATCATCACAGGTTCAGAGGAGCCCCAGCTGCTGCAGCCACACGGTGGCCAGGACCTATACCACACTGTCAATCAGGTGGACAATGGATGAATCTATTCTGGAACTGAGGGCAACTTTGCTTACTTGTCCCCCTCCTTCACAGTGTTCTCCCAGAGTTCTGGGATCCTGTTTGAGCCTTGCTCCCTAGTATAGCCTTGCTCCAACCCGTGTCCTTCCTTGTGACAGCAGAATCACCTTCCTACACGAGTACCTTTCTCTAGTGTGATCAAGTCCATGCGCCAGTTTCTCAGAGTTTCACCTTGACCACCATTTGGGACAACTTTGCACTCTTCACAGCAGACGGGACAGCTGAGTGGATTTTCCTTAGCTCTGTACTGGAGCAAGATGAGGAGGTGGTAAAGGAAAACTGTACTTCTAGCTAGATCTACCTCTAGAGTCATCTTGTCCGTCTCATCTCTATTTGATTGCTGCCTTAGCATGCCTCAGCTCAGAGCTTCTTGCCTTTCCTCTAGGAGCCTGATGTGCGGCTCAAGATGAAGTTGGCTCTGTGTTCTTGGCCATTTGTACCTCTTCCTTGTTAGATAGTGCTCTAACCTTGTATTTGAAAGGGAAGTGATATGTAACTGTGATGCTGCTGGGGGTGTCCAATGTGACATGTGCACCTGGAACAGAGCAGGGACATAATGTCCATCCTCAGGAGTCATGATCTAGCTGAGCTGGAAAGATAGTACATTGCATATTGCATCCATCAGCCTCAAATGAAGCATTGCAACGAGGCTGTGTTTTAGTCCACGATGACCACAGTCAAGGAACGACCTCAGCAAGGCTTTGAAGGTAGAGAAAATAAATAAAAAGTGGGCAACTGGTAAAGGCACATTTTCCAAGGACTGCTTTGCATTTCAGGGAGATTTGAAGAATGGAGAGGGGTCCTTGGTGGCAAGATCTGCAGCACAATTATAGAAATAGAATCGAGACATAAGAAATATTAATGTATTCAGTAACAACACTATAAGTGTTATATGAATATGTGAAACTAGTTCAAGGATTACAGAACTATAGAGAAGAAAAATCAAAGAGGCTTGATGAGGTTTTATAAGTGCCATAGAGATAGTAGGAATTAAATAATCTCATAAAATTAGGGGGTGTTTGAGTACTAGAGGGGTACTAAGAAGAGTCAATCAAGGATTAAGGAAGAAATTCTTGTTAGCGGGGCCACATATTTTGGTTGGTCTGGGTAACTGAATTATTAATAGCATCAATTTTCACTTTCCAGTGAGTCTTAATCTGTGATAATTGAGGTGGTCACTGACCCATGAGGGGCTTCCTATAATCTCTTTCAATGAACACTTCATTAATGTGTCTATGAGATCTCTAACTTCAAAGATGACTGACTTCTTTACCTTGGTTTATGTCTCCAGAATTTTATAAGTTTGCTCCGATTTCCAATATAACTTTTTAAGTGAAAGTGGACCATGCAGAGTACACCATTTTACCTTGGTCCACAAGACTTCATTGCATCCATCATACATCAGTGTGTTTCCTTAGAGCACGACAGAGTGGAGGAGGCGGGTTCCTGGGGTCCTATTGCACTATTTTCCCCTCTGGATCTGTCACGCCATGTGACGGCAGACAGCTTCATTTCCATCACCTGGCGTTCCAAACTCCAGAAGTGAGCTTGGAGGAAAGGTATTCATCATACAAGTGGCTTCCCGAGGTGTTTCCGTCACTCAAAGATGCTTCTGTGTTACACAGAAACCTGTTAAGCAGAGCTTATAGCTTTGTATCTGGGAAAAGATGAAAGATATTAGCAGGTGCTGATGGTCCAAAGGGTTGATAGCTTCTGTGAACTGAACTCTTTTATACTTATGGGAAATTCACAAGTTTAATTTCTGTTTCAGATCCAAGAGTATATTAAATAGGCAGTGATATCAAAGAAAATAGGCAACTTGGAAATCTTAGTGCTCAAATTTCAGTGTAAAATATTCAATTACATTTTTTATGACTCACGGAAAGCTGAAATAATAGATATTTTCACTGAAAGGGGAAAGGCATACTTTCCCCACATATTTGAAAATACTGAATTTCTCCAACTTTTTCCTTATGAGTGTTAATTGGTATTGTTTTGCCTGACTCTGTCTGCTCCCCAGCTCCTTCCCGAGCTGTTGGTCTCATGCAGCTTGACTCTTCCTTGTCATATTTATACCATCATTAACTCATTTTTTCCTATAAATTCTATAAATACCCTGTCTCAAGATTCTTGAACAGCCAAGCATTTTTTATTTAATTTAAGAAAAAATTTATAATATCAGAGCTTTCATTTATGTCACCCTTATATTTAAATAAAACCCTATTACTGAAGGCCAGTAATCTATTTTAATGTGTCAGAGTGCACTGTCTTAATCCTTTCAGGTCAATGAAATTACAGAAATTACAGAATACCATCAACTGGGTGACTTACCAATGTATTTTCATTTCTTACGGTTCAGAACATTGGGAAGAGCAAGATCAAGGCACTGGTGGATCTAGCGCCCATTTTGCTGAGTCTTTTCATGGTGGACAGGTAAAGGTGACACTTCAGAGTCTCTTTTATAAGAATACTAATCCCATTCCTGAGACTGAGTCCTCAAGATCTAGTTATATATCACTTTTTCTTTTTTCTTTTTATTAAAGAGAGAGAGAGAAGGAGAGAGAGAGAGAGAAAGAGAGCGAGAGAGAGAAAGTGAGAATCAACTTTACTTATTTTTTCATCTGGTTTTTGTTTCTCTGACACCTAGTCATGTACCTGGTGCTAGGGTTTGAACCCGGGTCTTCGTGCATGCCAGACAAGTTCTCCAACAATTGAGCCACAGCTTGAGCACTCACCACTTCTTAATATCACCAGACTGGGGGTTAGGACTTCAACATATGATTTTGGGGGAGATCAAACATTTATTTACAGCATTCCCCCCTCCCAATTTATGTCCTTTTAGGCAAAATGGCCACCAATATGTGGTGCTTTATCATAGCAGCTCACAGAAATTGATAATGAAAAGTGAGGTCACTGCCATAACATATATTTGAAAATGTACAGGCAGCTTTTGGATTTGGCAATGGGTAGAGGCTGAAATATTGAGAGATGTATGCTAGAAAAATCATTCATTTATATGAAAAAAATTTAAACGTGATTCTAGTAAGGGCTCAGAAATAAAAGTGGATGAATGTACTGAAATTTTCAGTCTTCTTAGAGAACACCAAGTAACCATGAACAGAATATTGATAGAAATACAGATGGTAAAGGCCATTATTGCAAGGTCTCAAATGGAAATAAGGGGCATATGAAAAGGAAAATGGTGGAAATAACCAGGTGTGGTGGTGCACACCTGTAATCCCAGCAACTCAGGAGGCTGAGCCAGGAAAATCACATGTTTGAAGCCGGCCTCAGCAAATTGGCAAGACCTTATCTCAACATAAAAAATAGAAAGGACTAGGAGTGTAGCTCAGTGTTAGAGCACCCTGGGTTCAATCACCAGTAGAAAAGAAGAAGGAGGAGAAGGAGAAGAAAGAGGAGGAGGAGAACAAGGAGGAAGAGGAGGAAGAGGATAATAAAAAAGAAAGAAAAGAAACCGGAGGAAAGGAGGACTTTGTTGTAAGGTTGCAAAGAAGCTGGCTGCATTGTGAGTGCATTAGTACTAGTACTTTGTGAAAGACAAAATTTGTGACTCATGAAATGAATATTTAGCTGAAGTCATTGCTAAGCAGAATTGAAATAGCAGTTCTCAACTGCTTATAATAAAATTTGAGCGGAAAAGATTGACTTAAAGATGAGGTCATTAAGAAAAAGTAACCAGAACCCCAAGATTTGGAAAATTGACAGCCTATCCATTTTGCAAAACACATGAAAATGTGTTCTGAAGAGGACACAAAGAGTATAGCCAAGTGACCCTTTGATAAGAAGATTAATCGTATGAATGTGGCCCATGGGCTCAAGTCGTGCATCCCAACAGGAACCAGTTGCATTCTTGAAGATAAGGGAAGAATGACTTCTAAGTGTATTCAGAGATCTTTGGGGTGATCTCCTTGCCCCAATAGGGGACCACTGCTTTTCTTTCAGCAGGCCAGATGGTGTCTGCCAAGTCTGTAAGGTCCCAACTCTATCTGGCAAAACTGCAGGGACAGGAGCACTCCCTTAGCATGAGACCTCCACCCCAGTAAGCCCCAAGGGCCAAGTACTGAGGGAAAACTATTCTCAAATCTTAAGGTTTTATGCAGTTCGCCCTGTAGTTTGACTTACTTGGGATTCTTCTTTCCCATCTCTCCATTTTGAAGAACTGTGTGTACTATGCCTTTTCCACCATTATATTTTGGAAGCCCAAAATTTGTTTGGTTTCATAGATTCACAGCTAGAGAGGACTTTGCCTCAAGGGGAATCATTCCTTGAGCTTCATCCATTTCTGAGTTCAACAATATTCAGATGAACCTTTGGGTTTTAGACCTTAGAGTTGATGTTGGAAGAAGCTGAGACTTTTGGACCTGTTGGGATATACCTGTTGTAATATGAGAAGAAAATGAATTGAGGGAATGGGCAGAGAGGAAATATATAGACAGAATTTTTTGACTCTTCCTTAAATTCATAAATTCATATGAAGAAAACTCTTTTTGTTTATCCTCTTTTTAATTTTTAATTGGTTCAGCATCAACTCACATGCTGAAGGGATTGTTTGGCTCACCTTCATTCAGGCACACATATTGACGGAGTTGCTTTGACCCAATCCTTGTCCAGGATCTACCGCCTCGCCCACTCCCCAATATCATGGCTCCTCTGTAGTTCCCCCAAGTTACAGAAATTAGAGACTATATACATGTAATTTATATATTGAGATCACTAGATTTGTATGCCTTTCTGGATATATTTGTGGTATTGATAGGAGTCAAATGTACTCTATATTATGGAACACCCCTGTCTACCCTCCTTTCCTCCCTCCCTTTCTCTCCCATCTCCCCTTCATAGCTATAGATCCCACAGATAATGTGTTACCTCAGATTTGGTGGGATTATTAAATAATCTGACTAACTTTTAACCTATCTTAGGTTTTACTCTAGCTTCCACATATGAGAGAAAATATTCAACCCTTAAGTCTCTGGGTTTGGCTTGTTTAACCAAGCATGATTTTTTTTCCATTTCCATACATTTACCTGCAAAAGCCATGATATTGTTCTTTGTAATAGCTGAGTAGAACTCCATTGTGTGTGTGTATATATACACACCACATTTTTTGGACCTGTTCATCCAGTGAGTTGCTTACCCTAGTTTGCCAAGGCCATTTATGACAAACTCACAGCCAGCATTATACTTAAAGAGAAAACCTAAAGCTTCCAATTAATCCCAGAAACAAGACAAGGCTTTCCAGTCTCACCACTCTTATCCAATATAATCCTCAAAACTCTAGTCAGAACTATCAGACAGCAGAAAGAAATCAAAGGAATTCGAGTAGGAAACAAGGAAGTTAAACTATCTCCATTTGCTGACAACGTGATCCTATACCTAGAAGCCCCAAGAAGCTTCATCAGAAGACTTCTAGAGCTTATAAGTTAATTCAGCAAAGTGGCAGGATACGAGATCAACTCCCATAAACAATTGCTTTCCCATACTCCAACAGCAATTCTGCTGAAGAAGAAATCAGGAAATGTGTCCCATTCACAATAACCTCGAAAAGAATAAAATACTTGGGAAATTAATCTAATAAAGGAAGGAAAAGACCTCTAGAACAATGAAAAATATCGAACACTGATGAAAGAAATTGAAGAACACATATGAAGAAGTCTTAATCCCTGTATGATGGTATTTGAAGATATGGGCTTTGGAGGTCATTAGGATTGAATGTGGTTATTGCTTTTATGAAAGAGGTTCCAGAGAGCTCCTGGGCTTTTCTTCCATGTGAAGGCTCAATCTATGAACCAGAAAGCTGGCCCTCATATGACAAATCTTTTGGCTCTTTGTTCATAGATATTTAGCTGCTAGAACTTTGATAAGTAAATTTCTAATGTCATGCAGCCCAAATAGACTAAGACATGCACCAAGCGTACAAGCATTAGAGAAGTAAATAAGTTATTGAGCCTGTTTCTGATTCTGTGTGCACCTTCTCGCAATGTATCTTTTCTCACCAAAAATTTGAATAACACTGACTTGGAAGAATCGTATGAGACTAAGTATTAAAGCCAACATGACATACTGTTTACTCAGCTGTTTCTATCCTAATGAAAATGTCTATGGCTTACTTCAATTAACATTTGAAACAAAATGCAAGTCACACAGACAAGTCTTAATGAAAATAATTCAAAAATCAAAATCAAATTAGTAATTTGAGATGAAATCACAATGTTTCTTTCATAGTTCTATAGGAATCCATTCATCTTAAATATCATATATATATATGTATATATACATAAAACTAAGCAGTGTTTCAAAACCTTTTCCTGAATTACAAAATAAACAGTTAATTACTAAACAAACACTAAATTTTATTGAAGTCAATAATTATGAATTTTGAGTTTGGAAACTTATTTTTTTTTTTTAAAGAGAGGACAGTGAGAGAGAGACAGGCAGACAGAGAGAATTAATTTTTATTGAGTTTTTTACATGGCTTTGGTTGCTCTGACAGTTGTGTATGTGGTGCTGGGGTTTGAACCTGTGTACTTGCGCATGCTGGGCAAATGCTGCAAACTCCATAACCGCCGAGCCACCGCTCCAGCCCCTGGAAACATATTTTTAAAATACTTATTAAGCTCCTGCTATGAGCACTGTGTGGACTCTGGGAGCAGAGTGCTGGAGGACAAAGGCCAAGTCCCTGTCCATCTGGGCCTGGCTCCCTGCTTGCTGGAGTTAGAAATGGGCTATAGCCATATGAATGGTTCATTCTCAATGGCACTAGGAGTGGGGAAGACAAGGAAGAAATTAACGTAATACAGAATGAGTGAAGTGGGGCACAAATTAATGTACAGAATAGTTAAAGAAATCTTCCTGTTGATTGACAAGATTTTAAGATGGAAAGTAGTAGTGTCAGGACATCTCAGGAAAGGAATATTATGTCTGCTCACAGGAAGTATTCTGTTTACAGCTTCCTCTACATCTATTATAGCTATCTTATGAAAAGGAAGCAAAAATAATAACAACAGGTCACACTTGAAAGCAAGTTTTCTATGTTTTTTATTTCATTTATTCAGTAACTTTTCTTTCCCTTTTTTTTTTTCTTTTGGTACTGGAGATTGAACCCAGCTGTGCTCTGAGCTATATCCCCAGCTCTCTTTATCGTTTGAGACAGGGTCTCACTAACGGTCTGGCTAAGTTGGCAAGGTTGACCTTGAACTTACGATTCTCCTTTCTCAGCCTCCCGAGTTGGGTAGATTACAGGCACACACCGTGACACCCAGCTATTCAATAAATTTTTCTTTTTCAAAGAGAGAGGGGCAATGAGAAAGAGAGAGAGAAAAAGAGAGAATAAATTTTATTATTAGTTTTTCATGTGGTTTTCATTGCTCTGACACTTCTTTGTGTACATGGTTCTGGGATTTGAACCTGTGTCCTCGTCCATGCCATGCCGTAGCTGCTGAACCACCACTCCAGCCCACTTAAACTTTTTTTTTTTTATTGTACTGGGAATTGAACCCAGTGTTGCTAACTGAACCCTGAGTTGTTTACCATTGAGTCATGTCTCCAGTCCATTTTACTTTTATTTTATATTTTAAATTTTGAGTCAGAGTCTCATTGTGATATTTGGGCCCTTGAATTGCTGAGGCTGGCCTCAAAGTTGTGATCCTTCTGCCTCAGACTCCAAAGTTGCTAGAATTATAGAAGTGCACTATCACACCTAGCAGTAATTTCTAAATGACCACTGCTGGCATAGCTAGAAGAATAGTGGACAATCCACCATGCCACAGAGTTGGTTATTTTTTCAATGATTTTTTATTGAATACTGATAATGTTTTGTGTTGGAGGCTGGAGGTTAGAATCACCATCATGAGCCAAACGGTCTTCTCGGTTGCCTCTGGGAGCAGCCTTGGAGGACTACTACTCCTTTTGGAATGGAGAATGTGGTTTGGTGATAAGTATCCTCTTTTCCAAAAAACAGTCAGATTTTGAAACCAAACCAACACAAAAATAACAAAAGTGAGAGAGAGGAAGTCTTAAAATTACATGACACTCAAAGCCCTTCCTTCTTGGATAGACATTTCAGTTCATCACCTGCTCCAACAATCTCTATGATTGGTAGGGCCACATTTATAGCTTATGCTGAAAAATAAAAGCTCTTCTCTTTAATTAGATGTTTGCAGAAATTACGAATGGTCAGTGAAAAAGAAGATATGGCCCCAAACTGATTTGGTATCTGTTCATTCCTCCACCTGCTCTTTAAAGGCTGGGGTTTGTTGCCCACTAATTGTATCTGGTGTGGAATTGGCAGGCGTATCTGTGACACTTTCTCTATTGTGGTCTAGGTCAGCTTTGCCCGTGGGAGAAGGAAGGAACTGGCTCCTTGAATCAAAGACCTAAAAAAAGTCACTGAGGAAGTTTGCCTGTAATCTTGAAGTTTGTTTTGTATACAAGTCCTCTTTAATCATGCATCCAAGCTATTCTCTGTCACTTCAAAGTGTTTCCACATTAGCCCCAACTCACATTTTGGGTGCACAATCAAGGACTGAGCCTGGCAAATGCAGCCAGCCATGATTACCACCCACCACAGGGTCGGTCTGCTTAAAAATCTCAGTAAATTCCCTGAACAATTTTTAAGAACCTCTTCGTAGAGGAATTCATCTAATCCATCCATTCATTTCAAGCTGTACTTTTAAAAAGCAACTGGAGACAGTACAGTGAAAATGGTTGCAAGTGACATTTCTCTGCAGAGTCTGCATCTTCTTAAACTAGCGTGAGAGCCAGAGATGAGACTGAGCAACAGCACTCTTGGTACCGATGGAAAAATGAAGTGTTTCCCACTCGCAGAGGATAGAAGCCATTCGTTGCCATGTGCAGAATGTTCCCCGAGGAAGCAGTAATGCATTCTCAAATACACTCTTTTGGGTCCAGACGCTGTCTAATCTCTTTCCATATGCTAAGACCTTTGTTCTTCGTACCATCGTTACTCTTATTATAACCCTCATGTAACTGAAGGGTGAATTGAATCAAAGAGTCTGAGTTATATGTTCGACTTGGTAAAACAGGTAGGCAGTGGCAAAGAGAATAAATCTTGTTGTACAGGCATCTCTTAACATCTAAGAAAAGTCACTTCTTATAGAGGCACAAAGAGCATGTTCTTCAGGAGTAGTCACCACTTGTGTAATCGGTCATTCATTTACTATGTCACATCTTTCTTCAGTTGACATTAAACTGAGTACCTACCAATGCTATGGTGGCTTACTTTCTACGCCTCTTGACTAAAATGAACAAGGAACAGCTCGAACAAAGGTCTCTTTGAGTGAATGTATATAGTGCTTGCTCACAACTCTGTACGTAGATATGGATGAGAAGGTATGGGAGGTAAAATATAAATTGCTAATTAAAGCAGTCTTTGAATCAGCTGAAGCCAGGAATTTGTTTTGCAGGGTGGTTCTCTACTGAGCATTTGGCAAGGTTCTTAGGGGCCTTTCCTAAAGGAAAAAGAAGATACGTCTTAAGTTCTCTGAGAATGAAAGATCTCAGTGAACTCAGGTTACACACATGTGAGATGGAAGAGGCGACCCGTGGACCCGTGGGAGAATAGCTGCTCTGTAAGGACAAGGAACCGTTGGCATCACCAGGAGGGAAACCACAGATGGAGCCCAAGTGTATTAGCTTCCTGTGGCTTCCCTAACCAATCACCACAAACTGGGTGTCCTAAGACTACAGAAATGTATTCCCTCACACCTCTGTGGCCAGAAGTCCACAAAGTGTCTGCAGGGCTGGGTCCTCCACGGAGTCCTAGGGAAGCCTCCTCTCCTGCGGCTTCCGCTTCAGGTGGGGGTGGCAGACCTTGATGTGTCCCTGCATCCCTTTACCTCTTCCTCTGTGCTCATGTGGCCTCCCCTTTCCTATCTGTTGTAGATATACTTCTGCTTTCCTCTTCCGAGGACATTAGTGACTGAGTTGTAGGACCACCCAGAGAAATAGGATGATCTCAACTCAAAATTGTTAACTCAATTACACTTGCAAAGACTCTGTTTCCAAATAAGGTAACAGTCACAGATTCTGGGAATTAGGATGTGGACCTGCCTTTAGGGGTCATGAAACAACTCTACAGAGTAAGGGCAAGATCTGCCAAAGGGGTCTTGTGTGGAGAAGTCCTTGTGAAGCAGCTGTTGTCACAACTTATTTTGAATCACAAGCGTGTGAACAGTGTCCAGTGTGAGTTTTGTTCGTTGTTTCCAAATGGGTACAAATAGCATTGGGTTGAGTGTAGCTGCTTTAAATTGCAGGACTGTGTGGTTGACAGACCTGTCAACTTTTCCTGTTTAGTCCTACCATACTCTTATGCTAGGAGCTGGTGAATAAAGATAGATAAAATAAGACTGATGCCCTTGATTGATTATTCTGTTGAGGATATAACCTTAGGTTAATTCGGAAAATGCATTGAATTTAGGGCTCCTATAAGATTTTTTGTTCCTGTGTGTTGTTGGTATTTCTTGTCCTATCAGATTATTAGTATTTTGCTGTGCTAGGGATTGAAGCCAAGGTCTCATACATGCTGGGCAAGCACTCTTCCACTGAGCAACAACCCTAGCCCATGAGTTCCTTTACTGAGTCATCAGTATCATAACTCTAATTGGGATCTGGAATTATTCATTGCTGTGAGTTTTAATGGCACATGCATCTTTGAATGAATGGATTTTTGCCATGGTGATGTTCATTCTAGCTGGAAATCAGTAAGTGACTCACCTGTCAGAACACAACTCATCTCCCAGTATCTAAGACAGATCTGATGTTAGTGTCCTTACTGCCTAATCCCTTACTGCTAGCCAAGCTGACCAATTCCCATTAATTTCTACTTATTTTTGTTTGTGTGTAATTCTGATCATCCCACTTTAGTGGTTTTCTGAATAAATTAGAAAGATCAATGTAAATTGGTCAAATGGAGAGTCATAAAATTACAGATAAAAGCTTGAAAGAAAATGGATAGAATGAGAATTTATACTTAATACAATTTTTTAAATATCTGACTATGAAATTAGAAGTTCATCCTCTAACAAGTTTTGTTTACTTATCCATGTGCCTAATAATCTCTTATTGTAATTTAGCAAATAAATCTAGAAAGCACATTCTGACTGACCACTGGAAAAACAAATGTTTTGCTTTCATCTAAAATATTGTGAAGTACCCCTACCAGAAATAGCAACTCATATCTATTACACACACAGCGTTTATGGAATTAATTTTCTATTTGATTCTCTCAGGACTTTTATATATACATGAATCGGATACTGTTTTTTTTTTTTTTTTTAAGAGAGAAGGACAGTCAGAGCGATAGAGACAGAGACAGAGAGAATCAATTTTTATTGAGTTTTTCACATAGCTTTTGTTGCTCCGATACTTAGTTGTGTACGTGGGTGCTGGGATTTGAACCCATGTACTTGCGCATGCCAGGCAAGCACCATAACCACCAAGCCACTGCTCCAGCCCCTATACTGTTATTACTGCAATTGTACAGGTAAGAAAACAGAGGAGCAGAAAATTTAAGTCATTTGCTTGAGTTCACACAGCCCAGGAATGATTGAGGTGGGATTCTAACTTAGGGGGTCTGATATAAAATCATCACGAATTCCATTCCATTTACGAATTCACATTGCCTAGTCTTTCTGTGATTATCTCTGCTGGATGCTAAGGGGTCTTCTCTCCCTTATTATAGCAGGAGCTGAAATGTCTCTGCTTCCAACCTGAACTCCATAAGGTCACTTATGCTCTCTGGTCTACTATTCCTGCTTCCACTTCCGGTTCTTTCTTGAACCTTCTTTGCATGTGTTTCCACTCTGTGCAGTTGACATGCCCCCTTTTCAGGAACACATTCTTTCCTTTCTGATCAGAGCAGCTGTGCATTTACCAAACAGTGGACAGGATGCTGGAGTTCCTGGAAAGCCAATGTTTCCAAAATGGTATTTTTGGTATTATCTCAGTTTTTGGAAGGCCCCATTTATGGAATTATAAGAACATAGAATTTGAAGTCAGAAGACTACAGGGCTGACTCCCTCAACTGCTGTCTCTGCTATGGATAACAGATCACAGCTCCCCAATCCTCAGATCCTTGCTTCTAGAATGACAATAATATTGACAGGTACAGTATTCAAGATAGTGTAAGTGAAGCATTAAAAAATATTGTGAGAAGACTAGCATTCCTTTGGGTTAGTACATCCTACTTCTGAGAGCATAAGAATGAAGAAATGTTGAAATCCTATTTCAAAATTTCTAATTTTGTCTTATAGAAGTCTGCTCTTGACTGAGGTTCCTGAGCCATTGGAAGAAGCAGAGCTTGGCATTAAGGTGATTGGTGTAATTGCAGGCCCTGTAGACTTCCATCAGCAAGGGCATAGGAATGGAAACCAGATTACCACAGGAAGGGTTGCACTCCCTCTCGGTTACACAGACTGTCCTGCCTCTAACTCCTCGGTTTGTGCATATACACAGAAGGTCTTAGAGGACAGTTGTCCCTGAGGCTCCTGCACAACTTGATTCTTAGTTGCCAAATATGGCATCCATTCCTTTAACCCTTGCACGACTAGTGATTGATGTGTGTCCCTAAATGTCATCACCTGGTTTGTGCTATTTGTCTTGTTTATGGGTTCACATGCACTCTACCTACTTTTTGAAATAGACTTGTATTCTCTGGGAGATAAAGAAGCAAAGTAATTCCTAATGTGAACCATTTTTGAGTATTACGCTGTTATCATCCCTGTTTATAATCTTTGGGACATAAAGCAAAACCTGTTTTATTAATTGCCTGCCAAGATGAAAATGCAGTTTTGAAATATACTGTATTAGGTCACTATCAGTTTGACTGAATATTTTAATGAATGACTTTATTGGATTTGTACCCTCAGGCATTTTAAAGTTAAGAGCATATTGAAAAAGCAGATAGAAAAGTAATCTTGTGAATCTGATTACCCAGCGGCTGGTCCATGTGGACTGTCCCAGAGCTCAACTTAATTGAGAGGTGGGGTCACTTTGACTTGGGCACAGCTAACTCCTTCTGCAGCCCCAAGACTCTGTGCATTGTCACTCTTTCAGAGAAATCAATGGGCCTCTTGCTTCTGAGTATCTTTGAGGGATTTCAGATTAATGTTCTCTGCCATAGAAAATGTCCTTCCAGCTTCCTTTCCTCCCATCTTCCCTCCTTCCTTCCTTCCTTTATTCCCTTCCTTCCAAGAAAAAGTGGCATACCATTAACTCACCATCCAATATTCCTATTCTATTTAGGATAATCAACTTGTATTCTTTATTTTCTGAAATAACAAAAAATACATTCCATGCACAAGGAAGAAGTTTTGATTGCATTGAATATAAAGACCAAGACCAGGTAACAAAATATTACATGGAGAAGTGACAGCCTCTTCAACAAATGGTGCTGGACAAACTGGTCATCCACTTGCAGAAAGTTGAAATTAGACCCATATCTTTCTCCTTGCACAAGAATCAAATCAAAATGGATTAAGGAGCTAGGTATTAAACCAGCTACCTTGCAACTGATAGAAGACAAATTAGGTCCAACACTTCAGCATTTGGGAGCAGGCAAAGACTTTCTCAACATGTCTCCAAAAGTGAAGGAAGTAAAGTCAAAAATCAGTGAATGGGATGCCATAAATCTAAAAAGCTTTTGTACTGCCAAGGAAACAATCAAAAGAGTCAAGAGGTTTCCTACGGAAATGGAGAGAATCATGGGCTATGAATCCTCTGACAAGGGTCTCATATCCAGAATCTACAAAATCCTCAAAAATCTCAACTGCAAAAACACTAACAGCCCAATTAATAAATGGGCCAAAGAGCTAAATAGAAACTTCTCAACAGAGGACATTGATTAAGCCAGTGAATACATGAGAAAGTGCTCTAAATCTCTAGTGATCAGAAAAATGCAAATGAAAACCACATTAAGATATCACCTTACACCAGTCAGAATGGCAAAGATGAAGAAAATAAACAACAATAGATGCTGGAGGGGCTGTGGAGAGATAGGCACACTAACACACTGTTGGTGGAGCTGCAGACTGGTTCAGCCCCTCTGGAAAGCAGTAAGGGGAATCCTTAAGAAATTAGGGATGACTCCACCATACGACCCTGCTATTCCACTCCTGGGTATCTTTCCAGGGGACTTAGAATCAGCACATTACAGTGACACAGCAATATCGATGTTCATTGCAGCACAATTTACCATTGCTAGGCTATGGAAACAACCCCGGTGTCCCTCACAGGAAGAATGGATCCAAAAACTGTG
>PVKS010023114.1:0-32796 GCA_004027875.1 Aplodontia rufa
ACACACACACACACATGAACACACACACACACACACACACACACCACTGCTGCTCCTTCTGTTTTTCTGTTTTGTCATATGTGCTTCTCTTTTCAGTCACCTCGAAGAACAATGTGGCTGCTGAGGCTCCAGCCATGACACACAATAGAAAGAAAGAAGCAGCAACTTGCAAGGAAAGGGCTCGATCCGCCTGTAGACCTCAGAATTCCTGTAGTACATTTCCATGATCATTTGCTGGGCAGAATACTGGGGCCGAGAGGGCCAAGAGACTGAGAAAGGTGTTCTTTATTAGGCCTATTCCCACTCCAAATGAAGTTGAGTTCTATTACTAAGGAAGAAGTGGGAGGTGGATGTTGGGCCGGCATGAGTAATCTGCCACAGGAACTTATCCAGTTCAAAGGAAAGTCTTCATCATTGATGCTCCCTGCCTTTATTTCCATGGTTACCGTGTGAGGAGTCAGAGCTGTAGCTGGTGATGAGAGCATTGTTTCCTAGGGGTGGGAGGTGCTGCTGGAGCCTGGCATTCATGCAGCCTGGTCACACGCACACACAATGCGCACACGCAATGCGCACACGCACACACGACCAATCCAGGGTGGTCTGCACATCCGCAGCCGGGATGGCTGGGTGCTTCTTTGCGATCCGAGCAGAGCACGGCTGGACCCTGGGCTTGGCACCTGCAGAGCCGGGAAGGCTTTCCTCTGAAGTGAACAACACTTCCGACTGCTCCAGCCTGCGTCTTTATTTTCCATGGCTTCCGTGCCCGACGCCACAGGCAGGGGCCTAACATGACATTCATTTTCTCACATTCTGCAGGCAAAAGGGCCCAGTTCAAGGTGCCACAGGGTTGGTCCCTCCCGAGGCCGCTCTCCTTGACCCGCAGATGGTGGCATCTCCCTGAGTCCTCCCAGGGTCATCCTCTGGGCGTCTGTCCTGTTGTCTTTCCTCATAAGGACACGAGTCACACTGGACTAGGGCCCACCTTAGTGACCTCATTTACTGTCAATCACCTCTCTAAAGACCTGTGTACAAACACAGTCACAGTCTGAGGTCCCGGAAGTGACAACTCCAACCTATGAACTGGAGGGCACCGTTCAGCCCGCAGTGCCCTGAAAGCTGGCGGCGGCCACGAGCTCTACTGGAGCTATGTTCTGATTAAAGCACACCCACCCCCTTGTCCCCACAGCCTCTCCTCCACCCCGTGTCCCCACACCCTTTCTCCCACCTGACGATGGGCCTCTAGAAGCCATGAGAAACGGAGCTTCAACCCTCGGAAGGGTCGTATTCCACCACCAAGCCTCAGTGTTTCAGAAAAGACACTCAGATGGGGAAGCAGTCATGTTCCTAGACCAAGGCAGGAGCTCCGCTCCGGACACCTGTTCTAGAGCAAGCCTGGGGCAGGAACTGACTAGTCGTGGCTTTCCTGTGCCACGGCCACTTGGGATGTGGCCCTCCAGTTGACACTAACAGCCAAAGGCTGGCAGCACAGGGTCACGGAACCCTTGTGTGTTTATTCATAAACACCAGAGGGAAACAGATGGAGACCTTGTAGGACGAAGGAGATGCTCTGCTCTCCCACGACCTTGGGCATAGGTGGCCCCAGGACCAGGGGCAGCACAGAGGTACAGACTGGGGAACCCCTCACGGGACGCTGGGCTGGGTATGGAGGTAGTTTCGGTTGTGACTAGGAGGGGCCAGGGACACTGCTCAGGACCCGTCAGAGCCTGCTGCAGCTTGAGAGGGTCTGCTCCAAAATTCAGGTGCTGCCAGGGGCGGAATACAGGGGAGGGCCTGTGAGAGGTGATGAGGCCACCAGGGGCCCTGCGGTGGGACTTGGTCCTCATGCAGGGCTTGACGGAGTGAGTTCACCTTCTGCCCTTCCACGCTCCGTCACGTGAGGATGCCACAGCACAGCATGGGTGGGAAGGTGCAGCAGCCCTGCCGGACAGCTCGACCTACAATGCCTTGAACCTGGACTTCCAGCCTGTAGCCCCTGCTCAGAAGGCTGAGGCTGGATGGTCTCTAGAGCCCAGCCTGGGCACAGAAAACACCTTAGCTCCAAACACATAATTTCCCAGTCTGTGAGTCTTAGTGTGAGCAAAAATGGACTGAGCCACCCTCCCAGCACCAGGACGGTCCAACAGGGGTCAACAGAGGAGGCTGAGAACCCTGCCCCAGGCACCTGCTGACCTAGGTCCTCCTGGGGGCAATTTGACCCACTTAGCCTCTCTCACAGCACTCACTGGGCCACAGGTCAGGGCACAGGGGGGCCACAGAGTCAAGTGTCACCACCAGCAGGGACCCAGGAAAAGCAGGGGCAGCTTGGGCCCTGAGCTCCTTGACCCCCATATCTAGGGATCAATGTGTCCTGAATAGCGTGGCATAGGTTGTGGACTGCGGTTCCATTATTACTTCCTTTTTATCCCCAGTGGCCATGCAGGGTCAGTGGCTCTAAGGTGGGACTTCACTGCCAGCCCTGGCCACTGCCTCATCAAGGGCCCTACAAGCCCCTCATACCTGCGTGGCCACCTGAGTCTGAAAGAGCCTCCTCTTCTCACTTCGCCTCTTTGCTGTTGCACTGTAATCAGACACACGTGGGGATGCCTCGTGACATCTGCACATACGCAGTGCTACAGTGATAATGCTAACTGATCGTCATTCTCACGTTGCTGAGTTTAATTTGCAGGCCTACGAAAACTGTTTTGAAAGTAAAAGTAAACTGGTTTTAGAAACCATATTAATTGTATGCAATGGTAAATTTTATGTGTCAATCAGGCCACAGTGCTCAGATATTTTTCTAGATGCTTATGTAAAGGTGCTTTTTAGATGAGGTCAGCACTGCATCGGCAGACTTGGAGTAAAACATGATCTTCATTGTGTGGGTGGGCCTTGTCAAATCAGTCAAAGGCCTAGAAAGACTGAGGTCCCCTAAAGATGAAGAAGTTCTGTTTTTTTTTTAAGAGAGAGGGGGACAGTGATAGAAACAATCAGTTTTATTTAGTTTCTCATGTGGCCTTCATTGCTATAACACTTTGTTGTGTACATGGTCCTGGGGTTTGAACCCATGTCCTTGCAAATGCCAGGCAAGCGCTGTAACCGCTGAGCCACCGCTCCAGCCCCGACAAAGTCCAGCTGCTGGCCTCCTGCAGTTCTGCCAGGTTCCATATCTCATGAGTCAATCGCCCCCACACATATACACAGACACACGTGTACATGCATGCACACATACATCTGTGCACATGCACACATATACGCTTGTGTACACACCCGTGTACTCATGCACACAGTTAGTTGTGTTTTTCTGGAGATACACCATATTTATTAATTTTCTTGTAAAGCGGGTCATCATTTTTAAGTGACCGACGCTTCATTTTTCACATGACGTTGGCCACTTTCTCCTTTGTGATCTTCTTAAAACTCTTTGAGATGGAACTGCATTGTGGGCATAGGTAACTTATGTAACCACCATCAGTGAGTACAGTGATTTTAGTCAGCTTTTTCGTGGCTATGACAAAAAGACCTGACAAGAACAATTAGAGGAGGAAAAATTTATCTGCTGCTCCCAGTTCTAGGAGTTGCAGTCCATAGATGGCTGGCTCCATGCTCTGGGCCTGAGTGAGGCAGAACATGGTAGCAGGAGAGTGTGGCACAGGACAGCAGCTCAAGACATGAAGGAGGGAGCAGACAGCGTTCCACTCACCAGGGACAAAATGTAAACCCCGAAGCATGCCCCCAGTGACACCCTCCTCCAGCCACATCCCACCTGCCTGCAGTTACCCCCAAGTTCAGTCCTATCAGAGGTTAATGCACTGATTGGGTTGAGGCCCTCAAAACCCAAACACGTCACCTATAACCCTTTCTGCACGTCTCACATGTGAGCTTTCGGGGGACACCTAAACCATAACAGCCGTCATCCCTCAATCTCTGTGGGAGATGGGTCCTAGAACCCCCTCGGCCGCCCACCTCCATGGGGGCACAGCATTTACACATAACTTACACAGTCCCCTGTGTGCTTCATGCAGCCCTGGGGTTCTTACAGCACCTCACACGGTGTGAGCATTGTTAATAGCTGCCACGCCGTGCTGTTTAGGCAGCAATGACCCCAAAAAAGGCCATACATGTTCAGTCCAGAAGGTTTTCCAATACTTCCCATTTGCCGTTGGTTGAATCTGGGGACGTGGACCCACACACACAGGGGCCACCTCATGTCTCAGGAAGCACCAAGCTGCGGGCCACACAGGTGAGAGCCCGAGTGCTGCCTTGGGGGAAGGATGCATAGGCGGGGCGGGGAGGAGGGTGGGAAGCCCCTGGACTGGGAGCGCAGAAAGGGAGTAGGAGGGGAAAGGCCACTCCGCAGGGCTTCAGGTCAGAGACTGGGTGCAAGGCAGGCACAGGGTCCTGGAGGAGAGCCCCACCCCTCCTGCTGCTGAGCAAGGCCAGGCCTGTCCTCGTCCCTGTCTGTCTTGCACAGGTCATTGAATACGAAAGAATGAAATGCGTGTTTGTCAAATGAACAAATGAACGGAAGGGTCTGGAAAGGCCAAGCCACAGGCCGCTCCTGAGCGCACGTGGCTATGCTTCCTCCATCTTCAGTCACTGGCTCGAGCTCCCGCAGAGGGCACCTGGAGAGGCTGAAATGTGACTTGATCTGCAATACAACCTCTCCATGGAGCACCAGGTGATGCTGCTTGCACTGATTCCTGGGGAAAAGGCATTCGTGTCAGAACTGAGGTCAGCCCTGCCCCACGGAAAGCCCACCTGCCTGTGGGTCTGGGGGGGGGGAGCCTGTAGGGGCGGCCCCACGCTGGATCAGTCCCGCCCTGCATCCCTTGGAGATTTCTGCCCTTCAGGTTTTGTTCTGAGTCTCCTTCCTGATTCTCCGCTCCCAGCCATTTCCCCACCTCCTCTGACCCCAGACCAACAGCTCGGTGCTTCCATGCTGGGTCATTCCCGAGTCCCACAGAGTTTCTTCAAGTTGGACTGGTGATCTGGGCCCGCAATTCTGTAGCCCCATGTGGCTGCACAAGTAAACATAAGTCAGGGTTCGAGAACACCGGCTTGGGCATGGGGACAGGAAGCTGTGATGACTCAGGTTTTACGTCACCATGGCAGTGCCCACTGTGAGTGCAAGGGGACACGTGTGCCAGAAGCAGGGCTGTTCACCTGACAGCAGCGAGTCCAGAGGTCTGCCCTGTACCCCACCTCCCGATGACCTCGACAGGATGGCTGGACACAGCCTGCTAGACTCACCCATTGACCCTGCGACCCATGTGGACAGTACAGGTCTGGCCACAGTGACCCCACTCAGTTCTGTGGTGTGGCCTCACAGAACTTGTACCACCTGCTTGAAACCCACCAGAACTCCCCATATAAAGCAGCTTGGCGACAGCCTGGGTGCAGCAAGGCCTCCCTCTCCCTCCCTCCCTCTCTCTTGTCCCTGCAAGGTGTGCCACCTGCTTCTCCGGCATCTGTTATCTTGTCGCTGCCTCCTCGGTCTCACAGACCACACCCAACCTCGCTCCCCTGGGGTCAGGCTCTCCAGAAGTGGCCATCATGGCAGGAGCAAGACACGGGTCAGTCAAGCCCAAGGGCACCCGGGGGCAGAAACACGCTTCCTGTGGGGGGACAGCTGGTCACCGTGGACACGTGGCATTAGGCCGTCTGCCAGGATGAAGGACCGTCTGACGGTGGGAAACGTCCACAGCCAAGTGTCCTCTAGAGCAGGCATGGGGAGAGGACAGCAGGAGCACAGGGACAGCTGCCTGGCAACATCCCAGCCAGACCTGCTGGTGCCTGCTGCCATGCAGCCCCCCAACCTGCTGGCACCACCTGCAGCCCCCTAGACCTGCTGCCACCACCCACAGCCCTAGTGGGAACTCACACCAATAGCCACGCATCTGAGGTCGACGGCGCTGGGGAGTGAGGACATGCACCCCTCAGCAGTCTCCGGGATCTCAGGCTGTTGGTAGCCCCACCCCAGCGGCTGGGGTGCAAATCCATCATGCCGAAGCCAGGCCTGGGCCGTGGCCCCAGCACCAACCACACCTGGACCTCGCCCCAAACATACACATGGAGATTGAATAACACCGTATTAAATGAAGAATGGATCCAAGAAGACATGAGAACAGAAACTGAGGAATTCTTGGAAGAGAATGAGAATGTAGACACAACATATCGAAACCTCTGGGACACCATGAAAGCATTCTTAAGGAGAAAATTTATAGCACTGAGTGTCTACATTAAAAATCAGGAGAGATCCCTAACCAACAAGCTTATGCTCCACCCCAAATCTCTACAAAAGGAGGAACAATCTAATCCCAAAGCCAGCAGAAGACAGGAAATAATCAAGATCAAAGCTGAAATCAATGTAATCGAGAACAAAAAAACAATAAAAAAAATTGATGAAACAAAGAGCTGGTTCTTCAAAAAAATAAATAAAATTGACAGACCCCTAGCTAATTTAACTAAAAGAAGGAGAGAATCAAAGCAAATCAACAAACTCACCAAAATGGGGTGACCACCACTGACCACTGAAATCAAACAGATTCTCAGAACATATTTTGAAAAACTATACTTCTATAAATCAGATCATCTGGAGGACATGAACAAATTTCTAGACACATACAACACCCCCAAACTGACACAGGATGAAACTGAAATCCTAAACAGCCCAATAACAGGCATTGAAATCCACACAGCAATTAAAGTCTTCCAAAGTAGAAAAGCCCAGGACCTGACGGATTCCTGCAGAGTTTCACCACACCTTTGAAGAAGAGCTAACACCTCTCCTTATGAAGCTATTCCAAGAAATTGAAATAGCGAACTCTCCCAAACACTTTTTATGAAGCAACCATAACTCTGATACCAAAACTCAATAAAGACACATCAAAACAAAACAAAACAAACAAAAAAACTATAGACCAATATCCCTCATGAACATCGACACAAAAATCCTAAATAAAATTCTTGCAAACCGCATTCAAAAACACATCAAGAAGATAATTCATAGTGATCAAGTGGGATTCATTCCAGGGATGCAAGGCTGGTTCAACATATGCAGATCAATAAATGTGATTCATCAGTTAAACAGAATTAAGGACAAAAATCACATGATCATCTCAATAGATGCAGAAAAGGCCTCTGATAAAATCCAACACCCTTCTATGATCAAAACTCTAGAGAAAATAGGGATCAAAGGAACTTAACTTTGTGAAAGCCACATATGCCAAACCCTCAGCTAGTATAATGAAATGGAGAAAAGTTGAAAGCATTTCCACTGAACTCAGGAACAAGACACAGCTGCCTGCTTTCACTACTTTTATTCAATATAGTCCTCGAGCCCCTGGCTGGAGCAATCAGGCAAGAGAAGGAAATCAAAGGCATAAGAATAGGAAGAGAGGAAGTCAAACTATCCCTGTTTGCTGATGACATGATCCTATATCTGGAAGATCCAAAAAACTCCACCAGAAAACTGCTAGAGCTGATAAACAGATTTAGCAAAAGAGCAGGCTACAAGATCAATACCCATAAATCAATAGCTTTCCTATTCACTAACAATATTAGCGCAGAAGAAGAAATCAGGAAATCAGTCCCATTCACAATATCCTCTAAAAGAATAAAATATTTGGGAATTAATTTAACAAGAGAAGTAAAAGATCTCTACAAGGAAAATTATTGAACGCTGAAAACAGAAATTGCAGAAAACCTGAGAAGATGGAAATATGTTCCATGCTCTTGGTTAGGCAGAATTAATATAATTAAAATGGCCATTCTACTAAAAGCACTATAAAGATTCAAAGCAATCCCCATCAAGATTCCAATGTCATTCTTTGTAGATATATAAAAAACAATTCTAGCCTAATTTTTTTTTAAGGGACAACTACCCAAATCATGGGTTGAGCAATTTGGATCTCTAAATATGCATTTGAAATGAATTGATAATCACAGCTGAGTCAAATTTCCCACTTCCACATATGCAGAGGCTTTTAAAAACCCCATGCAGACTTCCCTTGTTTGGCACAAGAAATGCAGACAAACTGAGTTTTACAGTATTACTAACACCACAGTAACCCAGTTTCTAAGGAAAACTGCCAACCATCCAGAGCAGCTGGATCAAATGCAATGGCCCTAGCAACGGCCCAAAGCTCTGGGAATACAAGGTTACAAGATGCTGCGCCACAGGAGCACACACATCAGCGGAGAGATGCTTTTGAGCCACCAGGAAGGGATGGGGTAAACACACTGGTGTAACTGAAGCACAAGGGGAGCTGGCCTTGGTCTGACACTTGTAAGAGGAATCAGATGAGCCATGCAGACAACCCAGGGAGCTCCTAGAGGGGAACTGGATGAAGGTGGGAGCAGTGGCCTGGGGTAGGCAGAGAGTAAGCCAGCTGGCAGTACCAGGCAGGCCATGCCCAGCGCTGAAGCTTCACATCACTGGAAGCCATGGAAGGGTGGTACCCAACGAGAGAGCAAGTTGGTCAGAGCTGCATGTAGGAAGACGAATCTTATGGAAAATGGATGAGAGTGGGAAGAGAAGGAAGCAAAACTGAAGCTGGAACTTGGTTGGACAGCCGCAGATTGGCCAAAAGTGCTGGAGGCCAGGAACAGCAGAGTAGAGGCTGTGGAGGCTGGATCCAAGGGGCATTGAAGAGTCAGACTGTTAGGATCCAGTGACAGCCAAAAGCAGAAATTGAAAGAAACACCATGCTTCTGGCTTGAATGACAGGACTGACGGTCCTTTTAAGTAGGATGGGGAAAGGAAAGAACAAGTTTAAGGGAAGACAGCAGATGGCAAGTGCAGCTGTGAGCTTGCAGAGCACATGGCTGTGGGCCACCCAGGCGGTTATGTCTAACACGATGGATGATGTGCTCACTGTACAAATGAACGTGTATGGGGCCAGAGGTCCTGCTTAGAGTGCTTCAGGGCATGGCCACCACACCGTAAAAATACAGGAAGCTTCTACCACAGGCCAAGCCTGGTGCTGGCCCTGCAGCAGGCAGAGGACAGGCAGCCCAGGGGGATTAGAGGTCCAGCCAGGCAGGTCCCACGGCACAAGTGGCACTAGCAAATCTTACACAAGGTGCTTGCACAAGGTGCTTCAGGAGGAGGCTTAAAGGGTGGACCAGAGAAGGAGTGGGATGGACCGGGGGCGGGGTGGGGTGGAAAGGTGATGGAATCCTGGAGCAAAATGAAGCCATCATAGTTGATGGGAGGGAGAGATCACTCAGGTGGGGGTGACAGGTTTTAAGCCAGAAGCAGGAAGCCCAGCAAGATGGGTTGGGGGAGTTGGCTAAGGGGTGGAAGAGGGAGGCTAAGCCATGAGGCTGGTGGAGATTGGAGTTTGAATTTTATCCTAAGAGCAATGGAGAAACCGGAACACTTGAGTAAGGCACTGCCTTATATTGGTGCTTTCTAAAAAGATCATGTTGCCTACAAAGTGACAGTGAAGAAAAGGGAAACCTGGAGGCTGGGAGAGCAATCAGGATGCTACACCGGTTAGAACAAAGTGGCTGAAATGTCAGAGAAGCACTTAGGTGGTAGGATGGACAGGACTTAGTGACAGGCCAAATCCTGGAAGTGAAGGGAGAACCCAAGCATGGCACCCGAGTTCTGGCTCAGATAACTGGGTGACTGTCCCGGGGATGGAGAAGGACCCCCAGGGTGAGCATAACAGGAGAGCCAAGGTCACAGTCCTTAGCTGAAGCATCCACATGGGCAACGGCAGAAGCGTCAACACAGGAGATTGAGGAGCAGAGAAGAGGCAGGAAATATGGGGCACTGAGACATTAACTGCAGCTATGGAGTTTGAGGAAGGAACTGGTGAAGTGTCACAAGTCAGAGGTCAACTGAAGGATCAAAGATTACTGCTGCATTTGACAGGTTAGCTTCAGCCAACTGGTGATCTCTGGCTTCCAGTGGATACACCAGTGTGCATCATGTGGAGGTTGCTTAGAAACCAGCAGGTGTACAGGGAGCTAGCTAGGCAAACACCACCCAGCAGCTGCTTTTGGCACAAGGTATAATAGACCAAGAACTAGAAACCTGGCTTCCAGCGCAGGCTCTGCAGCTTCATATCGGTTTCCCCACCTGTAAATCAGGGATAACATAAAATGCTCACTCAGCCTTGTCACAGGGGACCCTAAACTCAAGGCCCTCAGAAGGACATGGTCATTGCTACCTTCTTTTAAATACAAGGCCACGGCTTGCTTTACCACCACACAGTTCAAAACAGAAAGACATTCTTTAAAGTTCTTAAGTAGGTGTAGGAGAAAATTTAGGGCACCAGATTCTCTAGACTGTTGTCTTGACATCAGTGAAGCTGAAACAACACAAGAGCTATTAATTTGGAGACAAGGTTTATTTGTACCAACCAAATCCAAGATTATTTTTTCCACACACTCCTCAAACACTTCATAACTTACTTCACCAAGGGTCATGTGCATAAACTCAACCTTCAAATTAGTTTTGAAAATTAACATACACACTTGGAAAGTATTAAAGCTGAGTTAAAATCCAGATATTTTTAAGGGTCTGTTCTAGAATTTCCCCCTCAGAACACAGACTCCTGGTCTGTTCTAGGCTTTGGAGAACATTCCTGTTATCCAGCTGTTTGGCTGTGACTACAAGTGAACGGAGTCCTCTGGCAAACGGAGGTGACGTTCACCTAAGAAAACCTCATGCTAAACGTGAATGGAAATGCGCAGGGTGAGCTGTTTCCTGCTGATCCTTTAACTCAACACCTGCTTTTAGGAAAGAGAGGTTCCCCTGCGTGAAAGCGCGTGGGACAAGCGCCCGGCTCGAGAGCCGATGAGCGGAGCGGACACCCGAAGGTGCAGCGGGGTGAACCCGACGCCCTAACCACTTTCCTCCACTCTCCAGCCGTCCCCCGGCAGCAGGTCGTTCCAGGAGGAGGACGCGGACTGGTAGCGCACTTCTCCACCAGCTCCACGCCCTGGGGCTTCCCACGCAGGCCGGGGGCGTCCGTGACAGCCAGAGGGCCACCGGGGCATGGCCTCCGCCTGCGCGTCGCCACTGCCCCAAGCTGCGCGACACTCGCGGCGTCCGAAGTCAAGGTCCTCGCGCTCGGACGGGTGCTCGCCCTCCTACAGGCTCCAGCGCTGCAGGTCCCCGCGGTGCGCCCCTTCCGGACGCCGAGAGGCCGAGGAGGCCCCGCCGCGCGCTGCTGCGGCAAAATGTCCGCGGCGCCCGGGCCCGCAACCTCCGTCAGTCCAGCGGGGACCCGTGCGCCTCCTCGCCACGGCGGCCCCGTCGCCCCCCGGACGCGAGGTTCGGGCCAGGTCGGCAGGCGCGGGAAGGCGCACCGCGCAGGGCCGACAGCGGACAGCGCGGGACAGCGGCGCGGCGGCCTCGCCCCGCCCTCCGGCCCCGAGCCGCGCACCTCCCTCGCCCCGCCCCCTGGCGCCCAGCAGCCAATCCCAGCGCCGCGCACGTGACGAGCGCTGCCTGCGATGACCTCATCCCTGGTGTGGGATGACGTCAAATTCAAGATGGATGGAATCACAGCGGCAGCGGCGGCTGCGGCGCGCGCGAGCCGAGTGTGAGCGGAAAGGGGCCTGGCGCCTGCCTCGGGGCTGAACAGCGGTGAGTAACTGTCACGCCCCTCGCTCCGGGAGAACCGCGGGGCCCCATGGGGGGCTACGGCCTCCCCGCAAAGCACGGCCTTTCCTGACGTAACTCTGAGGTGATTTCTCTCCCCTTTTTCCTCCGCCAGCGGGTTGCGGGCTCCGGGCGCCTCTGCGCGTGCGCGGGGCCGAGGCGCTCACTGAGCATGCCCAGGCTCCCACGTAGCCGATTGTGCCTTCACACCGCGCATGCTCCGTGCCCGCATTTGGCCTCGCCCTCGCGATCGCGCATGCGCGGCCCTTCGCCGGCCGCGACCGCGGGTAGCCGGGCCGGGGCGAGCGGCGCTGCCCCTTGGGTCCGGTGCCCACGCCCCTCTAGTGGAGCCGTTGGGACGCTCCGCGGGCCGGGCGCGCGGCCCCGTTCTGGGCAGCTACGGCTCGCCCCGGCGGCGTGCAGGGTAGCAGGGCGGGGGCGGGACCCGGCACCTGCCGCACCCGGAGCGTGACAACCCCGGGGCTAGGCTGACCCTCCTGCCCGGCGCCCCCAGCGGACTTCTGGGCCTCGCGGCGCCTTCTGCTCAGCCAGGGCCCGCAAGGACCTGGCCCTGGAGCTTCCGCTGCCCTGGGCACTGTAGCCTGGCCTTGCTCAGCGCCCAGGCAGCGTGCGACGTGCAGGGGCCGCCCCGGGGCCGCGCACCGCCAGCCCCAGCCCCAGGCCCAGGGGCTTTGCGGATTGGCGCAGGTGCAGCGCGCCTGCAGCGGGCGGGCAGGTAGTGGTGCTCTTGCCGCCGGCGCTGGAGCTCCCGGCTCTGCACCTCTGCATCCAGGGCATCTGTACGGCGGAGCCCAGTGAACGTTCACCAGCAGTACCCAGAGTCACGAGTCACCGCTTTGGTGGCACTTTGCTGGCACCTTGTGGGTTAACCCATTTTAGGAAGATTTCTCATTGAAAATTATTTTTAAAACCGTTTTCTCTCTGGAGCGTGAAGGAGTAAGTTCCGCCACCAACTCTGATGACTAGTAGTCCTTAAGTCTGACTTTGCCTCTAAATATTGCTGCTAAAGAGAAAGTTGAAATTGAGGCGTTGGTTTACTTAAAAAGTTTCTATTTAATTCATCTTTCCTTTTGACACCATTTATTGAAAGTATAGTGTGCTTCATACAGTGGAATAAAACTTGAAGAAAATACAATTTGCCCCCTGAGAAATGTATGGAGTTAGACAGCAGGGAACATTGCACAGATACACTGCTAAGGGAAAACTAAAAATAACAGAAGAGGGGTTAGGTTATTAAAGACGTCCCTGGACTGGAGACTAGGTCCTGGAGATAACTGAGTGTAGTGGTGGGGAGGACAGACTGTTCAAGTGCTAGGCTCACAGGTGGCAGTGATTGGCCAAAGGGTAATGGAAGAAGAGGAGGTCCCTAGCAGAGGAGACTGGCAACAACCAAACTCAGTAGGGAATGTAGGGGGCAAGCAGGTGTGAGGGTATGGGTCACAGGTGCTTTGCTGGACCCCTGAGTTATATTGTGCTGGATCTGTTGGGTTGGCACCTGAGAGGCTGGAGTCACAAGTCCGAGCAGACATACAGGTGTGGGAGTCTTTGACTAGTAGTTACTACAGCCACAAGATTGCATAGAAAATGCACAGAAAATACCAGATGCTGGGCTCTGTAACAGACGTTGAAGAAGTAAAGGTGAACAAACAGGGTCTTGAGCCTCAAGTCCAGTGAGTTCTGTCTGCAGTAGAGACCTGCTAGGCCTCTTGCTGGGCTTTAGGAATACACAGATGAAAATGAGGGCTCTTCCTTTCAGGAATCTCCTGGAGAAATAGATACATAAGCAGAAATAGTTGGGTGTTATTGCAGAGGGATCTAGTGTGGTGGTAGTGAAATGACTGGATGCGGCAAATTGTGAAAACTTTGTAGAGACTGTGACGTTTCAGCTGTATCTTTCTGTAGACACTAGCCAGGTAAGGGAGCCAGAAACTGGATGTGCAGATTTGTAGAGTAGATGGTGAGGAGTGTCCAGTAAGGATGCAAAGGTGAATTGAGATTGAAGTGAGAGGAATTTGCATGCTAGTCTATAGTTTGGCTTTTTCTCCAGGAGGTAATATTCTAAGGCAGGGCAGTGATGTGATCACCTTCATTTAAGGAAAACAAAAGGTGCAGTTACCTCTCCTGTATTTAATTGGAGTAGAGTTCACAAAAATCAACATACGTTTATTGTTGAGTAGGATACCTTGTTGGGCATTATTGGTCCTAACATAGTTTACAGTCCTGCCAGGGAGACACCTGTGGTTAGCAGTGCAAGGTGGTGAATGAGCACTATATAAATGGTGCCCACTCTACTGGTAGCACATTGAGAGGAGGTGCTTACTCACTGTAAGCCAAAGTTGTCAAGGAAAGTGGATTAGTTTGCTTGAGCTGCTGTAATAAAGTGCCACATACTGGGCAGCCTAAACAGCAGGTATTTCTTTTTCCCACAGTCACAGAGTCTGGACTTCTGATGGAGGTGCAGCAGGGATGATTTCCCCTGGGGCCCCTCCTTGACTTACAGCCTCTAACCCCTGTTACAGGGTTGCCCCTCAATGTGTGTCTGTGTCCTGATCTCTTAAGGACACCAATTGTATTGGATTAGGACACATTTTTAACTTTATTACTTCCATAAAGGTTTCATCATCAAGTGTGTTTGCATTCTGAGGTACTGGGGGTGAGGATTTTAGCATGTGAGGGCAGGGCACACCTCGGCTCTCACAGGCTTTCTAGAGGACTCAGCTTGCCCAGAGCTGGGGAGAGGTTAGACACCATCTTGGAAGCTTTGGACCAGTAATAGAAGCAGTAAGATGTATACATTGTATCTTGGGAAAATTGGAAGCACAAAGCTACAATGGAGTAGCTACAAGGAAGAATTTTAAAAGTAATTTGAAAGCAGATTTTTATAGTGCCTTGGGATCCATGTTTTTGAAATTTTTCATTTTAGCCTAGTGAGGAAACGTTGCTTTTATTATTTGTTTCTAACTAGGACAGAGGCTGGCTGTGTTCATTCTGGTCTTAGGTCTCAACTAAATTGTTGCAGGGCATTTCCTGAAGGTCCTCTCTACCCCTGAGCACTGCACCAGCTGTTGTCCATTTCCCTTTCTCACCTCTACCTCCTAGTGTCTTTGAATTGAGTATGGTTAGTAAGAGTTCTGAGGAGCCAAGCTACTTTAGCACATCAGAAGTTATCTTTCTTATTTGTTTCCTTATTTATCATTTAATAAGGTGAGGGGGGCCTTGTTTATTTTGAGCACCCCTATAGTTCAGATGCATTTAACTGTGCCTCTGCACATAAGAGGAGTTTGCTAAAAAGCTGCATTAATAATAGTGATATTTGGGCTGGAGCGGTGGCTCAGCAGTTACGGCTCTTGCCTGGCATGCGCAGGTACACGAGTTCAAACCCCAGCAACACGTGCACAACAAGTTGTTGGAGCAACAAAAGTCACATGAAAAACTAAATAAAATTGAGTCTCTCTTTTAAAAAAATAATAATAATAGTGATATTTAATGTGTATGTTATATGACACATCAAAGCTTGTTTTAGGAAGCATGGTCTAGCAGCAGCATTCTAAAGAATGGGGTTGGAAGACATGACAGGAAGAATGAATGCCATGTGCAAACATATTAGTTAGGGTTTTTTTAATAACCAGAATGGAAACTAACTGGCTGATTTAAATTGAAAAAGGAATTTATTGTAAAGATATGAGGTTGTTCTTGGGGTTAAACAGAAAGCTGAAATCTTGGGTTAGAAAGGACAAAGCAAACCAATTCCAGGAATTTTGGGCTTGTTGGCAGCATTTTTCAGGCCTTCGCTGAGACCAATCAGCTCCATTCATCTGTTGCCTTTTCGTTCTCAGGAGCCATATTCTAGCTTTTGGGTGTTTGTCTGCAACCATCACACTGTGCTCATGGGACAAGAGTGTTCTTCCAAAGCAGAAATCAAGGGGCTGTTCACAGTAAGAGGAGGAATGGCTGCTGGGCGGCCAGAACAGACCAGTGGGCGGTGAGCAGAGGCCATCCAGCTGTGGTGCACTTAAGACCTGCTGGTGGTGGCTGAGAGTACACTCTTGGATCAAGTTCAGACCTGAGAGGGCCAGACATTCTGACAGTGTGATACACTGAACACAAGCTAGTAACCTGACCCTCTTGAAGGATCGGGTAAGCTAGTCTAGCTCTGAAATCTGAGGAGCTTTAGGTATTTTCTGGATGTCTGCTTTGTCAACAAGTGAGTGATGCAAATGAACTTCCTGTCACCATAGAAAGTAAAAAGCAGATGGAGAGAGAGTTAGGGCTAAATCCAGAGGTGAGGGCTTGTGCATGAACTGTGCTTCTAATCCACAGTGCCCTGTAGGCTTCGCATGTTTAGCCAGGTGTTTGTCTTGGATTACATGCATTTCCTCTTTATCCACTATCACATTTAAGATTATTTAAGCAGTTTCCAATATTCCAGAGGATCAGGGTTCTCAGAATTCAATTTTAGGTGAATGTTTGGGATGTTAAGAGACATTTTCCTGTAGAACTGTTAATAAGAGTTCTAGGGAGCCAAGCAGATTTATAATGCCCCTTAGCTATGGTACCAGCCTGAGTTTTAAGTCTCTGAAACTAGAAAGAAGATGAGATTATTTTGGTTCTTTTCCATTTCCCTTTCTCACCCCTTACCTCCTAGTGTCTTTGTATCAGGTGCCTGACTATGCATCAGTTTCTTCTGCTTTTGTTCCCAGAATGCCCACCTTCCATCTGTCCCCTCAAATGTCTTCATTCCTCGCAGCTGATTTGACATTGGTATAAGGAAGAAAATGATGGCCTTGAATTAATTTATATTAAGATATGGGTGCCCAGACCTCCCTAGCATTTAGTGTACTGGAAGACTTGGGGGTCCAGGGCTTTGTGGCCATTCTAGGGAACTGGAACTTAAGGCCAGGCAAGCCTTTAGATCCCGTGTTCCTGAAGGGTTTGTAGTAGAAATGTAGAGAACAGACACTTTGCCTGGCAGGGGAGTGTGAGTCCCAAGCATTCCCAGATGTCCCCACTAATCACTCATCCACCCTTCTGCCCTCTAGCCAGATTAGTAGCTTCCTGCAATCCCATTGCTATAGTATTTTTCATCTTTATCACACTGTTGTCCCTTTGACCACAGGAATGTGAGCTCCTGGAGAGCTAGCAGTTGGCCAGTTTGCTTACCTCCTGTTATCAGCACCTCTTGTGAAGAGAGGAGAGAGAGAAAAGTAAGACATGTGCCTGCCAGATGCTGGGGCATTCATACGTGTTGCTTTGTTTGTACCTTGTAGAAGTTTCATGTGGTGTAGGCAGCGTTACACCTCAGAAAGATAACATGCCAAATAGGTAGTGAGTGAAAGGCTTTCCCATAGAACTGTCATGTCTCCGTGAACTGTTAACCATAAAGATGCTCTCATCTTGAAATTTCTAGAAACAACAAAACATAGAAATGGTCCGCATAGTTTGGGAACATTTGTGAGGATCCTAAGCGGTCAGTGAGTCTGGTTTCCTGGGAGGGTTCCTTGCAGGTTTTTCTGCTGCCCGTAAGCAGGCCTTTTCCTTCCACTTCTCACCCACCTTGTTTGAGGAGCTCCCAGGTTTTTCAGCATGGCTGAGGGTAGAGATGAGCAATGAAGAGGAGTGGGCTGTGGACAGTGGCGGCAGCGTGCGTTTATACAGGAGATGAATGGGCTTCTGTGGGTCAGAGATCCTGACCATTCATAATTAAAATATACAGAAGTGGAGTCTGATGGGCCAGCAGATTTATTGTATCTTGCTCAGAAAAGTGCACTGAGGAAAAAGTATCCCCAGCAACGAGGTTGGCCTCTTCAGAGGGCTGAATAGGAGAGAAATGAGGTTTCGAGAATCCAGTCTACACCTCACCGGCCATAAGGAAGTTTGTTGGATCATCTCATGACACTCAGCAACTGTGGTTTTCCCTTTTTGCCTCCATTCTCAGTGAAGCAACTCAATAAATAGAATCACATACTGTGGTTATAACACAATATCCAGAATGTTACTTGTCTGTTTGCAGCTAGATGGAAAGGGGCCTAGTTGTTTTCAAAGCTTAATTATTGAATTAAAACGTGTAAGACCAAGGGCATTAAGTGAAGGTGAGGACTCTGCACTGACCAGCCCTTTTTCTCCCTCTCCAGCCCCCTGGAGTCTTTAGGTCCTGGGAGAATAGAAATTGGCACTCTCCAGCTTGTAGGTCCTCCACCGGCCTTGTTTTAGACCCATCACCCCCATGCTTCCATCTTCCTCTCAGCCTCGTGATCTGCCCCATGATCTGCCCCATGTGTGCCCTTCACTCCAGCCAGAGGAAACCACCTGCAGCTCCCAGGATGCCTCGGTTCTGCCTTGTGTCATGATGATGTACACATTATTCCTGCTTCTTGAAATGCCCTTCACTTTTCCTCCCTGTCTCCTCCCCTTGTTCCCTGACTCCTCTCCTGACTGCCCTCTCACCTGGTTCTGGGGGCTGTTGCCTATACCGCAGCCCTCCCCCTGCCACCTGCATACTGGGCTGTGTTGACAGCTGGCCTTGACCTATTCCTATGCAAGACTGGAAGCTGCAGAAGGGTGTTAAGTTGGCATCTTCCACATCTGGTAGGATTCTAGCACATTGTGGGAGGATGCCCGCCATGAGGTTGTGGAGCCCAGACTCTGGAAGCAGACTCCCAGTTCCACTGGGAATTATAGACCACACCAGGCAAGTTATAGACTTCCCAGTGCCTGTTTTCTGACTTGTAAACAGGGTGGTGAGTGTCTAGCTAAGAAGATTATGTGAGAGAATTACAGGAAGCTATGGAGGCAGTGTGGTGTGGTGTTAAGAGTTCAGCCTCTGGAGTCTGCCCTGTTGCTGCTTATTTGTGTGGCTGTGAGTAAGCTACCTGACCTCCCGTGCCTCAGTTTCCTTAGCTGTAAAATGGAAACAATAGTACCTACCTCTTAGGGTTGTGTAAATAGTGAATTACCGTATGAAAGATGTTTGTTTTTGTGCATGTGGCAGAGTAAGCACACAAGTATTAGTTATTTTTAAGTACTCAGGGTTTGAGCGAGTAGACTAGAGAATAAATGTTATGGCATTACTGTGTGTGTCAGGAACTTGGATATCCAGAGCCACTTGTTAGGAAGGCAGTCTCATTGGTGACTCCAAATGGAAGCTATAGTCAAGTGAATAGTTTTAAACTAGTTTTAAGGGACAGAGAGTATTTCTTTTCTAGCTTAACTTTTAGTGACTTTATTATTATTCCCTAATTCCCAGATGTTTTTGTTCAAAGAAGATAGAAGCCTGTGGTCCAAGAGATTGGAAGCAGTTACTTAGAGCAAAAGCAGGGACCATGAAGAAGGGATAAAGAAAGAAACCTTTCTAAACAGTGAAAAGTGAGAAGAATATTACTCTCTGGCAGTAGTACATCTGGTATGTGGACTAGCATTGTTTTGCCTTCAGAGACATGGACCATCTCGTGTGGTTGACCTCACACAGAGACATGGACCATCTCATGTGGTTGACCTCACACAGAGACATGGACCATCTCATGTGGTTGACCTCACACAGAGACATGGACCATCTCGTGTGGTTGACCTCACACATTTCTTTAACCTGTACATGGACCATCTCGTGTAGTTGACCTCACACATTTCTTTAACCTGTACATGGACCATCTCGTGTGGTTGACCTCACACATTTCTTTAACCTGTACATGGACCATCTCGTGTGGTTGACTTCACACATTTCTTTAACCTGTACATGGACCATCTCGTGTAGTTGACCTCACACATTTCTTTAACCTGTACATGGACCATCTCGTGTAGTTGACCTCACACATTTCTTTAACCTGTACATGGACCATCTCGTGTAGTTGACCTCACACATTTCTTTAACCTGTACATGGATCATCTCATGTGGTTGACATGGACCGTCTCGTGTGGTTGACGTGGACCGTCTCGTGTGGTTGACCTCACACATTTCTTTAACCTGTACATGTGGTTTCAAGTTCTCCTGGTGTCTTGGTTTGGATTCACCCAAAAAGCAGACCTTGATACAAAGGTTTAGATTTAGACGCTTATATGGAAAATGATTCCAGAAAGCACAAGAAAGGAAATAGAGAGGAATCCCTAAAAGACATGCATTAATGAACAAGTTATCACTCACATATAGAATATAAGAGCCGAATTCCTTTAAAAAGAAAAAAGACAAAAAACTGAACTCCTAATTTCTCTGTCAAAATCCATGTCAACCAAGAACGTTCTTCCACCTGTTGTGGCAGAATCCTTAGATGTATCCTAAATCCTCCCCTTGTGGCATCCCTATAGTCACCCCATTAGCAGTCCTGATGGCTGTGCCTTAACCTCCACTATTACTAACTGGGCCAGGTCACCTGGATTACAGCAGACTCCCTGCCACCAGCTCCAGCTTCCACTTATGTCCTGTGCTCTGTGGTTTATTCTCCAGGCCACAGCCAGGGCTATTATGTTTCTAATTAAAACACAATGCAGGCTTTGTCATGTCTCTGCTCAGAGTCTCCCAGTGGCTGTGCATTTCCCATTGTGAAATCCGCCCAGCGGCCCACCCATCCCTGTACAGTCTGTCTCTCATTGCTCCTGGGACAGCCTCATCCACAGCTCTCCCTCGGCTGCTGCTTCTGCTGTGGTGCCTGCCTTCTGCACCCTCAGGCTTGTCCCTCATCCTCAAGTCTTCTCAGATGCCATTTTGTTGAATGAGTGAACAGCAGGAGAAGTTCCTAGTACCATTTGGTGTGTTGTAGGTGCCGAATAAATGATAGCAAGTATGTGATTCTCAAAATAGCACTGTATGGAAGTAGCTATTATTATCTGTTTTTTGTGGGAGAAACTGAGGCTCAGAGAGGGCAACTAGCCCAGAACACTGCATGCCAAGCTCCCTTGTCTCCCTAGGGAAGGAGTCCATTTCATATCTCAGCCCAGCACAGGGCTACACGGATGGGTATGTCTGTGTAGAACCGAGACACGTTTCCCCAGCCCTTACGTGTTTTACATTCTGACATTTTCTGCTCATGCTAGTTCTTCTCTATTTTTATTTCTTGATTGCTAACTGCAAACCACTAAAGTGAGTTTAAGAACCCGTTTGACAAATTACCTGCCCAGCCTTTTCTTCTGCATCTGTTGCTTTTCCCTGTGGCAGCATCTTCAGATATCCTAGTACTATAGACCGCCAGTACACAGCTGAGTCAATACCTGTGGCATTGTAAGCTTGCTTCTTTTTCTGCTGACCTCTGTAAAAGATGAGGTTTCTTTCACAAATAGTGTGTGGTTCATAAGGTGAGGGAGAAGATTAAAACGGCTGAAAAGGGAAAGAAAGGGCAAGTATCTGTAAAACAATCACAAACAGAAGAACTTAGGTTTTACCGCTTACTGTGAAAGAATGACAGGAGTGAGTGAAGGGAAGTCTGGTAGGCTGTGGCCCAGGCTCTGGCTTGTGGCAGAGCTGAAGACACGGACCCTGGAAGCACAGCCATACCTCTGAATCAGCACTTTGCCAGAGAAGGCGTGAGTGAGTGCAGAGAGGTTGTGTTCAGGCCAGCGGCCTCACAGGCTGCTCTCTGCCAATTCTGAAGAACCTGGGCCTAGGGTGACAGCAAAAGCCGACCCCTTGGAGCCAGGAGAGAATGTGCAGATGTGCTGGGACTAGGCGTGGCTCTTCTGCAGGGTGCCTGCTGCAGAGTGAAGAGGTGCTCGCAGCTGTTCTTCATCGCTGTGGGTCCGTTCTAATAGTGAGAATAAATGTCATAACTGTATTTTTTTAGTTTTGGTCGTGCTGGGGATCAAACCCAAGGTCTTGTACATGCTAGACAAGCCTCTACCACTGCGCTACATCTCAGCCCAGAATAGTATTTTAAAGAGAAGATAACATAAAACCAAACCAAAGAGATGAAGCATTAAGAGTGGTAGCAGAAATTCAGTGAAGAGTCCCCTGAAGAGCCACGCGTTGCCTTTGTAAGAAACAGCACTGTCTTCGCTGAGAGCATGAGAGGGTTAGTCTGGACCCTTTACTTTGATACTGAATGAAGTACCTATTTATCCTGCAGTTCTTGAAAGTTAAGCACATTTGTTGAGACTTACAGTGTTTTAGATGCTAGCTCATCTCGTCTCTCCCACATCCTTCAAGAGGATGCAGTGTTACTCCTACTTCATCTAAGGACCTGCATGCACCCAGAGGCTGGCAGAGGTGCCTGAGGACATTGGCTCTCAAGGGAGGAACTGGCACCAGGGTCCCACTTACCCAAAAGGCTTCTCCCATTTTTAGATTTGAAGAGAAATTCAGTGAAACTTCAGGTCAAACCTGTAATTAATTGAGTTTAGAGCCAGGGTAAAGTTTTCTTGGTGGTATTGTTAAAAATGCCATTTGGTAGGAATAGTATTCAAGAGATTACAAGGTAATTTGTGTATTAAAAAAAAGTTCCTAATCTTTAATGCTTCTAGCTTTGGTTAAACACTTTGATTCCATGCTAATTAGCCAAGATTTTTTCTATTTCTAAATTCTCTCCTATTTTTAAAGGTCTGACAAGACCTCTACTTTGCAACCCATTGTTATCCACGTTATGTTTAAGTATATACAGTAATAAAACTGATTTAGAATTATGTCAGAGGTTTTGGTTATCCATATTCACTGAATTAATGAGAGATAAAACCAAACATCAACTGGATAAGGACCCTACATAATAAACATTTATTTTCAAGTATCACTTCTGTATATACCAAGTTTTAGCAGCCTTTTGGTGGTATGAAAATGCTTGAAGTACAGTTTTTAGTTCCTATAATTCTTCAGTTGTAGTGACTGATGATCTACCTACACCAGGAAACATGTTGTTTTTTAAATAAGGTTGTTCAGGAAGCTGCTGTCAGGCCAGTCTGCTGAGTTCTGGCCCCTGTGGAAAGACAGCCAGCTCTCCTAGCCTGGTGGGTTTTCACTCAGTGTTGGAGATAATCTCACTTTCTGTCTTTCAGAGAAGCCCACGCGATGGAGGGGCTGCTGCACTACATCAACCCCGCACACTCCATCTCTCTGCTCAGTGCGCTCAACGAGGAGCGCCTCAAGGGGCAGCTATGTGACGTGCTCTTGATTGTCGGGGACCAGAAGTTCCGAGCCCATAAGAATGTCTTGGCTGCCAGCAGTGAGTACTTTCAGAGTCTATTCACAAATAAGGAGAACGAGTCACAGACTGTGTTTCAGCTCGACTTCTGTGAACCAGATGCCTTCGACAATGTGCTGAACTACATCTACTCCTCCTCCCTGTTCGTAGAGAAGAGCAGCCTTGCCGCTGTGCAGGAGCTGGGCTACAGCCTGGGGATCTCTTTCCTGACCAACATCGTCTCCAAAGCCCCACAGGCCCCCTTCCCAGCCTGTCCCAGCAGAAAAAGAGTGTCCATAGAAGATGAAGAGGTCAGCTCACAAAAGAGGAGTGTCATCGTGTGTCAGAGTAGGAACGGAGCTCCCGGGAAAGCTGCTGCTCAGACTCCGCCTGATCTGAGCCATGCCTCACGGGCCTCAGCAAGTCTTACAGCCAAGACCAGTGCCAGTAAACCAGCTCCAAAGCCAGTGGAGCCGCTTCACAATCTGTCACTAACAGAAAAAAACTGGCCAAAGGATAGTGCTGCGGAGTTTGCCAAATCTCTTGAGCATTCTGGGCCTTTGGATGACCCCAGCAGAAGCACCTTGGTGAAGAGGAACGCAGTGTTGCCCTCGAAGCCTCTGCAGGACAGAGACGCTGTGGATGATAAGCCAGGGGTGAGTGGTCAGCTTCCCAAGGGAAGAGCTATAGAGCTGGCCTTGAAGAGACCTCGGCCACCTGTTCTGTCTCTCCGTAGCTCATCAGAGACTCCCTATCTCTTAAAAGAAACAAACAAAGGAAGTGGCCAAGGCGAAGACAGGAACTTGCTGTACTATTCCAAGTTAGGCTTAGTGGTCCCGTCCAGTGGGTCTGGTTCTGGAAACCAAAGCATTGACAGAAGTGGCCCGCTTGTTAAGAGCCTCCTCAGACGGTCACTGTCAATGGATAGCCAGGTTCCTGTCTACTCCCCTTCCATAGACGTGAAATCTTCCCAGGGATCATCTGCAGTGTCCAATGATGCACCAGGGAATGTGTTTTGTGCTTTATCTCAAAAGTCATCTTTAAAAGATTGTAGTGAAAAAACAACCCTAGATGACAGGCCTCAAGTGCTACCACCACATCGCCTCAGGTCCTTCAGTGCTTCTCAGTCCACAGACAGGGAAGGGGCCTCCCCGGTGACTGAGGTGCGCATTAAGACTGAGCCCAGCAGCCCTCTGTCAGACCCTTCAGACATCATCCGCGTCACTGTGGGAGATGCAGCAGCCTCCACGAGAGACCTGCCTCTGAAAACAGAAGATGAGTGCAGGGATACAAGCAGGCTCCCAGCAAAGAGGAGGTTCCAGGCAGACAGAAGGTCACCCTTCAAGAAGGCGAAGGCGGATGAGCAGGGGCCTCTCACGGCAGAAGGCAGCTGTGAGGACAGCACCAGCCCTCCCCTCGATGGGGAATTCCCAGATTCCAACTTGAACAAAGACGAATTTGGTGAGTTGGAGGGGACAAGACCAAACAAAAAATTCAAATGCAAACATTGCCTTAAGATCTTTAGATCAACAGCAGGTCTTCACCGCCACGTTAACATGTACCATAACCCAGAGAAGCCCTACGCTTGTGACATCTGTCACAAGAGGTTTCACACCAACTTCAAAGTGTGGACACACTGTCAGACCCAACACGGCATAGTGAAGAACCCGTCACCAGCTTCTAGCTCCCACGCAGTTTTGGATGAGAAATTCCAAAGAAAGCTGATTGATATAGTGAGAGAGAGGGAGATTAAGAAGGCCCTGATCATTAAGCTGAGGCGCAGCAAGCCTGGCTTTCAGGGACAGAGTAGCTCCTCAGCACAGCAAGTCATCAAGAGGAACTTGCGCTCCCGAGCCAAAGGAGCTTACATTTGTACTTACTGTGGAAAGGCGTACCGCTTTCTCTCTCAGTTTAAACAGCACATAAAAATGCACCCGGGAGAAAGACCCCTCGGAGTCCATAAAGTTGCTAAGGCAAAAGAGCATGCTCCTCTGGCGAGTGCGGTAGAGAGCAGAGAGGTTTACCCGTGCCGCCTCTGTAATGCTAAGCTCTCTTCTCTTCTAGAGCAAGGCAACCACGAGCGCCTGTGCCGGAACGCCACCGTTTGCCCTTACTGCAGCCTCAGATTCTTCTCGCCCGCGCTGAAGCAGGAGCACGAGGACAGGTGCGAGTACAAGAAGCTGACCTGCCTCGAGTGCATGCGCACCTTCAAGTCCTCCTTCAGCATCTGGCGGCACCAGGTGGAGGTGCACAACCAGAACAGCATGGCCCCCGCGGAGAGCGTCTCCCCACCCGCTCTGGACCACAATGGCGAAGTGACAGCTGCTTCCAGGCCCCAGGCCCAGCCCGAGCCTACCAAGGTGAATCACGTCACTGCACCGAAAGACGACAATGCCTTCAGTGACTCTTCAGAGCAAGTGAACTTCGACTCAGAGGACTCCTCCTGTCTGCCTGAAGACCTTAGTCTTTCTAAGCAACTGAAAATCCAGGTTAAAGAGGAGCCTGTGGAGGAGGCAGAGGAGGAGGCGCCTGAGGCTAGCACGGCTCCCAAAGAAGCAGGTCCCAGCAAGGAGGCCGGCCTGTGGCCCTGCGAGAAGTGTGGGAAGGTGTTTCCAGCGCACAAGCAGCTGGAGCGGCACCAGGAGCTGCTGTGCTCGGTGAAACCCTTTATCTGCCACGTGTGCCACAAAGCCTTCCGCACCAATTTCCGGCTCTGGAGTCACTTCCAGTCCCACATGTCTCAGGCCACAGAAGAGACGGTGCATAAAGAGGCAGAGGTGTGCCCTGCTCCCACAAACTCCCCCTCACCACCACCTCTGCCTCCCCCACCGCCCCTACCCAAGATCCAGCCCCTGGAGCCTGACAGCCCCACCAGCCTGCCCGAAAACCCCACCCTGGCCACAGAGAAACTGTTTGCACCCCAGGAGTCAGACACTCTCTTCTACCATGCCCCGCCCCTTTCAGCAATCACATTTAAAAGACAGTTCATGTGTAAGCTCTGCCACCGGACATTCAAGACAGCCTTCAGTCTCTGGAGTCACGAACAGACTCACAGTTGAAGGACCCACCACAACCCAGTGTGAAACGGGAGGCCCTTGAATTGCGAACTGTCCTAAGAAACAAAATATTTTTTAAAAAAGAATAATAAAGGTTGGAAATTATTATGCTTGAATTTACGATTGAGATAAACTGACATTAATTAGAAATGTCCTCACTCAACTTCAGAAATAAACTCTGAAATACTGTGGTTCCAGACCTCACAGCAACAGTGGGGTTTGGTTTAATTAGTGTTGAAATAGGATTAATCTTGATGGATTACACAGTCCTCATTCCAAGGTGTCAGTATAATCATTTAATTGAGGTTTTTAGTTTTGTAAGGATTTGTAATTAGTGGAATGCTATCAGAGTATTCCTCCTCCTAATTATTTCAGACACCCAAGTTCTAGTTAAACCTTAGCCATGTTCTTAAGGCCAAAAATGTATCAGGAAAGTGGAGTTGTTGGCAGTATTGGTTTAGATCTTAGAGCACCTTAGCAATAAAAAATGATAAACCTCAACTTTAATAAGTCATCCTGACACTTGATAAAAACAAGTATTTGGTATTTTGTGGTCATGTAAGAACTTTTCTTTTTCTATGAAAATTGTGAGAAATTTAAATCAGCAATAGTCACACTTAGATTTTTACAGAATAACGATACTCACTCTGTCACTTAGTATAACACATAATGGTCATGCTCTGCGGAGACTTGGAAATAAAAGCATGATTTACAGGAGCCCACTGTTTCCAAGAGCCTCATCTGCAAAAGGCGTTGTCAGGAAGACCTGCGTTTGAAGGACTGTACATGTTTGGCTTCCTCCAATTCATGTTGTCAAAAAATGAAAATCTGAGTGTAATTGGAACAAAACTCAAAGCTGACGTGGTATTTATTCTGAATTTGACATTAGTGTAACAGAGGGTGGGGACAAGTGTTTAAACAGATCCCACCCCTCAGAACCAGTATAGCCACGCTACATTCTGAACCACCACTTCCTTCCAGAGACCTCAGCAGAGGAGGGAGCCCACCTTGCACTTCAGACATGCGTTCCAGGAACAGTATATACGATACACGTGTTCTCCTGCCTCTGTCTTTTGTGAAGACTTCTGTTGGGAAGCGTTGGAGTTTATGGTAGTAAAAATGTCTATAGCAGAACCGCTCCTGCTCGAAGTCACTGCTTAATAGTCAAACGTGTTAAAGCACTTATGAAGGGTCCAAAACGTTTTTGCTACTTATTCTGATTCATAGAATTTGAGGTGTTTTTTTTCCTATTGTGTGTCAGTCATAATTTAAAACCTTTTAGTAAGTATCATCCAAAGTTCACTGGGGTGTTTTGAAAAGGGAAGCTTCTCTTTCTCTTGTGTGGGGAAGGTTATATAGAAATAATACTGAAACCACAAAATCCTTTGTAGGTAGTGATGTGGATTAAGACTCCGAGTTTATACGTTCTTTACAAGATGTTCTTTCAAATTAGAAGAGTCAACTGTGATGATTTAGAGCAGTTTTCAGTTTGTGCTCTGATAGAAGAGAGCTCTGTCCCTCAGTCTCGTCACCAACATTCCAGACCAGTAGTAGGAAAGATAATCTTTATATTGAAACAAGCATTTTTATAAAATATTAATTGACATTGTATATTACAGAAATTATATATGACATTTTGCCTTTTATCCTTTCACTTGAAAAAGCTCTCAAAAAACCTAAAATATTTTAGTAGTTATTTTCTATTTTGTTCTTAAATTTGAAGAAAGGAAAATAGAATTAGGTTGCAGTTACTGATTCTTGCCATCTTTATATTTTCTTGAAGAAATCTATGCATTTTAAAGATCAAACTAAAGCCTATGACCTTTAGTGAGAGAAACGTCTCCGCGGGTCGTCGTTCATGGAATCCCCCCATCAGTGTGGTCTTCTCACTCTGAGCGCTGGCTGCCACTTCAGCAGAGGCCGGTTGCCCCAGCGTCACCACCTCATGACTGTTGTCACGGCTCTCTGTGATGGCTCCATGATACGGAATAATCTTGGCATCGCAGATTCAGTATCCCAGGACTTGAACCTTTATGCTACATTTTTGAAGATTTTAAAAATAATACTGTAAAACATATTTTTGATCTCAATATAGGCTCTGCATATCTGTTAGATTTTAAAAATTAACCAGTGTTTTGTCGTGTTCACATTTTTTGTCTAGGCAAGAAATATAAGATTTCAAATAAAATTTTGAACCAAAAACATTTATAATGCAGTTCTCGATTTTCTATTACTTTTTATATCGTACCGTCAAAGCATTAGGCTGGAAGAGTTTATTTTGGTGGTCAAAAAAAAAAAATTATTCCACTCATGTAACTATTTTAAATGTTAAGAAGTAAAATAATGAAAGACAATTGTTTTATTCAGTAAACAGTTTTTTAAAGAATGTTTATCTCAGCCATTAGGCAAATAGTTGTGTAAAGTAAATTGGTTTTTCATCAATGCAACTCCTTTAGATAGTAAAGATTTCTTGTAAATGTTTTTTCTGATTGTAATTAATTTTTGAAAATGTAGAAGACTCATTTATTCCTTGTAAGTATTCAGGATGCCTGCTTTTTTATGCAGTTGTGGAAAGAATGTAAAATGTTTTAATATATTCTTTGTTAATCTGAGAACTTATTATTGAATCCTTTTCTTTATGTGGGGTTAGGAGGGAGTAACATAAAAGTTTTTTATCACAGTAAGCAATGGAGGTAACAAATATTGTGCATTTTAATGGTAATATTTCAAGATTCATAGAATATTCATCTTTAAAACTAGTTGGTGTACATACATAGTTTTACCAAAATGTTCAGGTGGCAAGTCAGGAATGGATGATGCTGCCTGTTGTGGGGAGATGTGTGTTATTCCTGGCTCTCTGTTTTGGGATAGATCATATCGTAGCCTTCTCTTTGTAAAAATGGATCCAGCACTTAATTAACTTAATTGGTTATCACCTGAGTCCACACAAAGCCCCTATTGGTGCTAATGAGTGTAGCAGCTATGGAACCAGAATGGAATGTCCTGGACTGTCCCTGGAGTCCCGGTGGCTGTGTCTCCAGGCTGGCTGAATGGTCAGGGCAAGAGAGAGAGAGAGACAGAGAACAGACCTGCAGACACCTTCACTCCCTCTGGTTGGGTTCCTGTGTGTATACACACCTGTGCAACCACAGTCTGGAGCTGTTCTTATCACATAAATGATCAGGTGTCATTCCTAACAGATTTTTTATAAGTTTCATCCTGTTAACTTTCAGAATATTACAAGTCAGTTTGTCAGTTTCTGATATCTCATTGATTTTTTTGCAATAATTGTGAAATACATTGGTTTAAGTAGTAAATTATTTAATAAATGTTCAAAGACTGGCTACTAAATTTTAAGTTTTAAAAATGTATTTTCCTCTTTTGTGGCTCCAGCACATTAAGAAGTCTGATGTTTGCATGGTTTTGAATAGGCTCTTCTAGCATGTACCGGGGAATGCTGCGGTCCAGGGCATTTCCACCCCACAGGAGGAGACTCAATCAGTGTTTAGATTCTGGAGGAGAAAGAGAGCTAACATCAGTTGTTTTAAAAATTCCTTTTAGAGACAGGCTTTGGGGAACCAAAGCATTTTACTGTAAATCTTTATGATGATTGAATTGGGATTCTTGAGTCATTTGTTAATGCTATCTGAATTTCCATAAAGTCATTCCTGGTTAGTACTAATTCTCAAAAGGTGATAATTTGTTACTAATAATCCAAAACTGTCTCACAATTTGCATTGAACATGTGCTTTTGTTTAAAGAAAAACGAGTGATTTTGTAATACATCTTGTTGTTACACCTTGGAGGAAATTGTTTTTTTAGGAATAAGCTTTTTTGGAGTGAAAATTCATAGTAAAATAGAATATCTAATGTTAGTCCATTGCTTACTTGTACCTAATTCTGTTGTCTGTTTACTTTGCTTAAATCTTGACTAAGAATGAGTGGAGTCAATAAACTGGTACTGTGTTTGCTTTGAGTCACTATCTTATTGGTGTGTTTTGCACTTTGGTGATAATTCTTAGTAGCATTTGCATTTATGAAAGGAATGAGAACACCCTGCTATTTGGATAACATGAGTGAGCATCCGCTTAGGAGTTAGGAGAGAGATCTGGTTTTCCCCGGGTCCTGGTGGTTTGTAGGATTAAGTTTGTATTAAATGTATGATAATTAAAACCAGAGAAGCAGCAATCTTTGTCCACCTTTTCTGTTCAGAGTGGTAGTTTCTTTATTCACCTTTTTATTTTCAAAGTAGTAGGCTTTAAGGTGAATGTGGGGGTATGGATACACAAAAAGGAAGTTTTATGGACTTTGCAGTTGATAAACCAGTGTTCTCCCCTAACTCGAGGGCTTCAGCGCTGTGCTTTTCGTTCTAGTGAGGCTCTTCCATAACATGGGTGTAGCCTCTCTTTTTATTATTACGTTAGTCTTCCCTGTAGCGCGAGAGCTGAGCGGAAGGTATTTAGCCAACCAGGCTGGAAAACAAGGCCCAAGAGGGAAGGAAGAAGCAGTTCCCCTCGGCTGCTGGGGGCTGCCGCCATGGGCTCTCACCACCTTGTTTTCCTTTGTTGATAACCAAATTAGCCTTCTTGGGAACAGCTGCCTTCATGTTTCTTGAACACACTACCAGGGACAAATGTCTTTAATTTTCTTTCTTGACCCTGGTGTTCAGTTTGTCACTGTTGTTGTTTTAACAATGTTTCCTTTCCTCTTAGTAATAGGCTTTATGGGGTTTGGGTTTGTTGGGACTTCATCTTCCTGGGTCTTCAGTGCACACTCAAGAAACTTAAGTGCCATAGTGGCCGAACCAGGGCCCCAGTGTTTAAAACTTTGCCCTGCCAGAGGCTGAATCTTGAACCTTGCTCTGGGGAACTAAGTTGGGTGACAGGTGTTGCTCAGACAAGGCAGGTGTCTGAAGGAGAAGATTCCTTGTGCAGGACAAGCACTGGGCAAATGAATTCCAAGAGCGGGATTGGCTGTGGGCTCCCACCCTCCACAATAGGCCCCCTTGATTGGCCTGCACTTTGCCCAGCTGAGTCTCCAGGCCTAAAGAAAGAAGGTGCCTATCAAGTATTCAAATACACAGAACCGACCTTGGAGGTGAGGGAGGACCAGCATGTTTATCTTTAGCTAGTGGCAGTAGGAAGCTTGGAGAATACGTCTGCATCTGTCCCCAGGCTTCGATCCAGCGGTTCTGAAAGAGACCCACGGTGTGCTTTGTGGTGGGTCTCAGCACCAGGAGAGCAGCGACGTTCCAGTGGCCAGTTTCAGACTGACACACTCGTGTGCTGCCGTTTTGGCGTCGTGTGTGTCACTGGCGCTGCTCAGGTGCTGATCTGGTGGCTTTGGATAAAGGAGGAAGGGGGAGGGGAGGGAAGGGCTGTATCTGCTTGTTTCTTTTCTGTCCTTAACAGTTCCATCACTTTAGCTTTGATGTTGGGTGCATAAACGCAGATGATTGATTTGCTGGACCCTCTATCATTTCTAAATTGATCCTCTTCATGTACTGTGAAACCTACTCCATTTGTATTAATATAATCACTGCTGCTTCCTTTGATTAGTTTTAGTATTGTATTTATTAGCTTTCTGTTACTGTAGCAAAGTGCATGAGATAATCAACTTATTTAAGGAAAGATTTTTTTGGCTCATGGCCTCGGAGGTTTCAGTCCATGATTGGCCCTGTTTCTTTGGGCCTGTGCGGGAACACATCATGGCAGGAGGATGTGGCAAAACCACTTAGTTCATGAATGGAAAGTGAAATAAAAGGAGAAGAGGGCCTGGGATCCCCTGTCCCCTTCAAGGGCATACCCCCAGTGACCTAAAATCTTCACTAGTCCCTACCTCTTCCAGGGTTCTGCCATCTTCCAGTAGCAGCAAGCTGAGGACCACACCTTTAACACATGGTCTTTGCAGGACATTCCAGATCCAACCCTGGCAAGCATGGCATGTGTCTTCCACCCTGTCAGTTCTATCCTATCGAGTTCCTAGTGTTCCTGTCTTCCCAGTCTGATACTCTCTGCCTTTAATCGGGTGTTCAGATCGTTCGCATTTGGTGTGGTTGCTTACATGGCTGGATTTAAATCTACTGTGTGCTTTCTCTGATGGGGGACCCCAGCCCTTTTTGTGACAGGGTCTCGCTAAGTTGCTGCCTCAGCCTCCAGAGGTGCTGGGGTTACCGGCGGACACCACAGCGCCCGGCTGTCCCAGCGTCTTTGTTTCCTACTTACCCTGTTTCGTCTTGTGCTTCCGTTTGTGTTAACTGGACATTTTGTATGATTGTGATTCCTTTGGTGGCTTGTGGCCTGTGACTGTCTTACTATTCTGGTGGTCACTGTAGGGCTCACCTCTAATCTCCCAGGTGATGCTCTGCCTCGCGCATGCCGGACTCCACACCCCGCTGCCCCAGGCTCTCTCCCAGCCTTTGTGCTTCGGACGTTCAAACCCCAGTGCATTACTGCTCCTGCTCTTCTCACGTGAGTCTGGTGTTTGAAGAGGCTTCATAAGAGCATGTCTTCTTCTCTGCTGTTCCTTCCACCTACAGTTTCTGCGCAGCATTGCTTCCGTACATCAGCATTCCCGTGGTGGAACTCTACAGGTGCTGAACTTTTACTCCTTGTGTATGTTTTAAAAGGTTGATTTTTGCTGGTCATAGAATTCTAAATGGATAGGTATTTTTTTTCTTCTAGTTCTTTGAAGACAGTTTCACTGTTTCCACCTTGAACCAGTGACAAATCTGCTGCCCTTACCTGTGCAGCAGCTGCCTACGTTTATCTATTTTTCACCCTGGCTGCTTGTAGGCTTTTTTTTTAATTATCAAATTCGTGCATTTGATTGTGACGCACACAGTACAATGTAGTTGTGGCGTATCATGGTACATTGTTATTTGTGGCGTATCATGGTATAGTTGTTAGTTGTGGCATATCATGGTATATTGTTAGTTCTGGCGTATTATGGTATATTGTTAGTTGTGGCGTATCATGGTATATTGTTAGTTCTGGCGTATCATGGTATA
>PVKS010023115.1:0-32797 GCA_004027875.1 Aplodontia rufa
GGGGGGGGGGAAGGGAATAGGAACGATATCAAGGAGACCAGAGGGAAAGAGTATGGGGGAATCAAATCAGAGGGGAACCTCTGACTTCCATGAGAAGTCCAATCCACTTGGGGTTTAAGTAGGGGGAAACATGAAACCATGGGGAACCCAAAGGGAGAAACCATGGAATGGCACCTGCCTTGGCTTCTCCTGTCATTATACATTTGTTCTTGATTGTTTGATAATGAATCTCTCCTAATTGTAAGACCATGTTTAACAAATAAAATAAAATTTAAAAAATCATCCATTTTATTAAAGAGTTGACAACTAGAAGAAAGAATTGGTAGGCAGTATTAGAAATATTTAAAAGTTTACAGACTAGAAGAAAAAAAGTACATTGTCTAATTTTCATATATTCAAGGATTTCACAAATATCATTAATACTGATGTCTGTTTTCATAGAGTTGTGACTATAAAATACACCTTGAATTATTTAAAAGCTTTTGAATATACTGAGGCTAGTTTTACATCTTAGAATATAACCTGGAGGGAATTCCATGGGCACTTTAAAATTGTGTGTATTTTTATGTTTTCCAGTGGAAGGTTCTACAGATACGACTTAGATGTAGATGTTTTATCACATTTTCTTTCTTTTTTTTTTTAAGAGAGAAGGACAGTGAGAGAGAGAGAGGGAATCAATTTTTATTGAGTTTTTCACATGGCTTTCATTGCTCTGACACTTAGTTGTATATGTGGGTGCTGGGGTTCGAACCCATGTACTTGTGCATGCCAGGCAAGTGCTGTAACTCCCGAGCCATTGCTCCAGCCCCACTTTGTCACATTTTCAAGTTTCTACTGCTTTGTGAATCTTGTACCAAGTTTTTTCAATCACTTATTAAAAGTGAGGCATTGAAGTCTCCAAAAATAATAAATATTCTCTCAAGAATTTTTTTAGCTTTATACTTGAAGATTTGAGTTAATGTCTGGCATCATTTCTTTACTTCTGTAAGCTTTACTACCATCTACATCTTTTTTGTTTTTTAGCTATTCTTTTCAAACTCATCCCATTGTATATGTTGTAAGCCTCAAATACAATTACATGTGTGTGTGTGTGTTTTAAGCAGTGGGTTTTTAAATTAGATGAGTGAAGAAATTTGTACTTATGTCATCTTTTATAATTACATTTACTGATGCTTTTCTGTTTCATGTATATTAAAATTATTTTCTGGAGTCACTATAGTCAGCCTAAAGCAATCCTCTGTTATTTCTTATAATTTGGGCATTCTGACAACATATTTTCAGTTTCTATTCATTTGGGAGTCTTTATACTGTCTTATTTTCCTTATACTTTTATTTTAATATAATATGAAATTTGCATAACATAAAAACAATGAAAATTTTAGTGGTTCAGTGGCATTTAGTATATTCATAATGCTAACAGAATTCCATTCATATCTGAAAGACCATTTTGACGAATAAAAGATTTTCAGTTGACATCTTTTCCTCTTCTTCACCTTTAAAATGCCATCTCACCATCTTTTGATCTACATTTTTTCTACGATAAGTTAGTTGTCAATCTCATTGACATTCTTGTGAACTTGATAAGTCATTCCCTCTTGCTGCCTTAAAAATTCTCCGTAACTTCAACTTTCAGCATTTTTTTTTGCTATAATATATCTTGGTGTGCATCTCCATTTATCCTACTTGGACTTCATTGTGGTTATTTGATGTTTAGATTAATATTTTCATCATTTTGCAGATATCTGACCATTATTTTTTCAAATATTTTCTTTTCACATTCCGTTCCTCTCTCCTTCTAAAATACCTATTATGTATATGTTGGTACACTTAATGATCAGCACATTTGTCTCGAGTCTGCATTTTTCTTCACTTTTCTTCTATCTTCAAAATTTCATGATTTCCTTTATTTTTGCCCTCTTTAGCCTTTTTATCCCAATTCAGCTCTACTATTAATCCCTTGTAATGAATTTTTCCTTTCCATTATTATAAATTTTCCAAACTAGAATTACCATTGCCATTTTTTGTATTTTCCTCTTTTTGTCTATATTCTTTCATGAACATATTCATTATATCTTTATTTCTTTAACATGATTTCCTATGGTTGTTTACACATATTTAGAATGGATTCTTTGATGCATTTCCTATTAATTTTGACTTTTGAATATTATAACAAGCACTTCCTATTGTCTACCTTTTCCTCTGTGTGTGTCATTTCTCCAGCTTTCTTTGTATGACTCATAGTGTTCTTGTCAGAACTGGGAATTTTTATTAATATATTGCAGTATCTCTGAATACAGGGTAATTTTTTATGCCTCTGTGTTTGTATATTTGGTTAATTGGCTTGATGGAATAATTTTAGTGAAGTCCAGTGATGTGAAGCCCATTGTAGAGTCTGTGATATTGCTCCTCAAAGGAAGCAGCCATGAGCATGCACCATCCCTTGGGTTGATCATGGTTTAAGTGGGCTCTCAGACTATCTTTTTATGATTTCTGGGTTAAAATATCTGTCCCTTTTGTTACCATAGCCAGCTGTTAAGGTACCCAAATTGCTAATGTTGCTCTACTGTTTTCCAAATAGCCCTGGGGTATAAACTGTTTCACAGTTATTGCTGAGTTAATTTTATGTCCCTTTGTAGGACTGGTTTTGGAAGCCAGTGTTTAAAGTCTTGTCTGACCCAAGGAGAGCTCCTTTTCAGCTGTCTGTTTTCCTGATTCTTTCTGGTAAACTTGCTGGTATATGGTTTTATCATGGTGAATACTGTTGCTTTCATGGAGTTAAAATCTCCTTTTAATTTCTTACCATCAAAATACCTAGGCTTGAATTTTTCCTCACTGTTACACCTAAAGTCAGTTCCTTCAGATATAGCTTCAGAACTTCCAAATTCCTAAGAACTGTCTCTCTCCGTGAAAAGATATGAGAACCATTGATCAATAGCTGGTGAGGGAACAACGGCTTTTCTCAAAGTAATGTAGCTAACTTGTAAGAATGCTGGACAGTGGTAGTAGATTTGGTCTTTTTGGCCTCCCTTTTCTGGTGTGGAACTACTGCCCTACAAGCCAAGTGAGTAAAGGATAAGCAGTAACACAGAATTCTTGGTTTTCTATGCCACAGAAATTTCACTTTATGTTTGATGTCTTGGGGAAGAAGAAAGAGCCAGTCATCTTGGCTGCTCCTACCTGAAATAAAGATTCTGAAAGATGGGACTAGAGTGAAGGAGAAAGGCATACAACATGCCTTGGTTGTGGTAAAACCATAGTCCCAATAGTGGATCTGTGGGGAGAAGTCTTTCTACCTTCATGCATACATCTGTATGAGGTAAGATTTCTAAAATATGGAGATAATGGCAACAGTAAAGGACTGTGTTGTGCCACAGACTCTCACAGATCTTAGTGAGAATAACTTATACTACTAAAATTATTTTCCTAGAAAGAGGGTTTACCATGCTCCTCATCAAACATTATGGAAGTTTCATATCTTTTAGATTATTTATTTTAACAGAATAAACTTATATGTACCTCCTAATACATCAGTAATGGAAATGAGGCAGTCCTAGAAATACTTAATTTTCTAAGTGTGAAACAGTGATAACACTTACTCATTATACCATACCTGATATTGCGCTACATAATTTATATTAAAACTTTTATATTTATTCTGTGCTTTTGCTTTCTTGGTTTGTATGTTTTTGTTGTTGCTGTTTTCATTTGTGTTCTCCTTATGTTGCCCAGTCTGTCCCTGAATTCATGATCTTCTTGCTTTTGCTTTCCTAGCTGCTGAGATTACAGGTACGCACCACCACTATCAACTCAGTCTTTCTTCATTGCTAGAACTTAAATATATCCTTCTAAACTAAAACTAAGTATTAACATCTCTGTAACCCAGTAAGATAAATCCCTTCATTGTTTCACAACATTTAAAAAAACTTCTGCTATTTGAATTGATTTAAGTTTCCATTCTTTGCAACATAAGAATTTCACTGAAAAAAAGAGTATTTTCTTCAAGTAACTCCATGTCTGCTTTATGTAAATATTGAACAAATGTTTGGTACATTAGACAGAACTGACTGAAGACTTAAAAAGTATATTCAGAAGCAAAAGTTAAACAGTTTTTCCTCTGCATAATAATTATATATAAATGTTCTGCTTATGAAACACAGATCTAGGTTGGCAAGTCAGAATGATTGTGTCTTTTCCAGGTCATTGGATAATAATGGGAAAGAATATGCTGTCTTTATCAAATGCACTTACTGTTCCTAAATCAAATATTCTGCTCCTGAGCCTGAATTTATGCTAATCTCCAATCTTAAACAGTTATTGTGATCTATCCCTTCTACTCAACTTCATCTGTTGCTCCTGTCTCTTCCAATATGTTTTGGCCACACTAAATTCTTGGTTTCGAATTCTCTCTTACAGTTCATTGAATTCCTATATATGCAGTTACCTCTGTCAGGTACATCGTCCACCTCTATTCTAATCTTATTCCCTTGGCAAGCATGCAATTTAGCTTTTGGAACACAGTTTCATTTATCAAGTAGTTATTAAATTCTACAAGCTAGATTAGGAATTTTTCACCTCTTGTTTCCACTGGAAGGCACAGAAATAACATAATGATCCCATAAATAATTGTGCATTAGCATAAGTTATTTGAGGGGAGTAGAATGTTCACCAACCTTTTTGAATGCTCAGGGCATATCATGATTTCTGGCAAAACACTGAGGACTCAATAAATGTTAAACTATTGAATTAATAATTCATTTGCAACTAAGAATTTCTTTTCCTTCAAAATAAGTTTTAACTTGATCATAAAAAATACCTGTTCTTTTCTGATGAAAGTTAAATGTCTGGTAGTGCAAAAACTGGGGGAAATATGAGTGTAATTATTAATTTTATGTTTTCATTTTTTACTATATTTTTAATTCAGAAATTTATTTGTTGAACAATCAAACATGCTTCTAACAAAACAATATAATATATTAAACTATATATATATATACATATATATATATAAATTCTGAAGATTAGATTTACCCCTAAGAGCCTCCCAATTACCCACCCTTATCCATCCCCCCCTTCCCATTACATCTCTATAAATGCCTTAGGATGTATGACATTTCACTTTATCTGGATTTAAAACATGATAATAGATCTCCTTTCTCAATGGCCAGGGTATAGCTCTAGCCTCCACAGGTGAATGAAGAAATTGGACCCTTGGTTCTCTGGGTTATGCTGATTTCACTCAGCATAATTTCTTCCATAGCCATCCATTTACCTTCAAAGGCTGTAATATCATTGTTTCTAATTGCTTAGTAAAACTCCATGGTATATATGTACTACAGTATTTGGATCCATTCATCCAGTGAGGGATATCTGGATAGTTTCTATAATTTAGCTATTGTAAATTGAGCTGCTACCAGGGGATTTAGAATCATCACACTACAGTGAATGTAATTATTTTATTAGCATATTTGGTAATAATAATTGTACATACTTGTGGAATATACTCTAATATATGTATAAAATTATTAGCAAATCACAATAAGAAGTATATCACCACCTCAAAATTTATCATTATTTTATGTTGGAAACATTCAAAAACCTCTCAAGTAACTATTTTGAACTACAAAATAAATTGCTGTTAACCACAGTTACCTAACTATGCTGTTTAAAATTAAAAGTTATTCCATCTATCCAGTTTAATCCTGTACTCAGCAACCATAATGATGCAATTGTGTTACTAAAATAATTAAGTAGTCTATCTCTTAATTTGGGGAAGATAGAAGATTGGCATTACAAAGATAAAATTAGAGAATATCTAGGAAGAAGACAATTGGGAAAGGTTTTAAATTGTTCACTGGTTCCTGCATTTGTGTATAGAAAAAGAGAAATGCTACAATGTTAAAGAATGCTTTTATGGGCTGGAGTGGTGGCTCAGTGGTTTTAGTGCTTGCCTGGCAAGCATGAGGACCTGGGTTCAAACCCCAGCTCCACGTACACAACTAAGTGTTGGAGCAACGAAGGCCATGTGAAAAACTAAATAAAGTTGTTTCTCTCTTTCTCTGTCTCTTTCACTGTCCCTCACTCTTAAAAAAAAAAAAAGAATGTGTTTATGAACACATGGTAATTCTGTTCCACAAGTGTCCAGTGAATAGAAAGTATTAACAACAGTACATTATACAGCTTAATACAAATGGATGTGGTAAGGTAGAATGAAGATGAGGGTGGATTATTTACTGGAAATAAATTTACAGGAAATTTACCTGTTTTTATACAATAGAAAAATAGAACTTTATTTAAAAATCTCAGACTGATACTAACATTTAATTTATTTATTCCCCTATTATTGGATAATTGTCTTTAATATGTTTTAAAGTCTTTCCATGAAATATTTTTAATGTTCACATCAAATTAAAATACTAGAAGTCAAAGTTGAGTGATGATATGGATGAATATTAAAAATAACATGACATTATCAAGACATTCTATATCTAATAACCATCTAGTATCCAGAATATATAAGAAGACTCAAATTCAACAAGAAATAGATAAAATTCTATTTAAATGGGCAAAGTACTTGAATAAATATTTCTTCAAATAAGATACACAAATGACTAATAAAGCTGTGAAAAGAATCTGTCAATAGTCATTAGGTACATGCCAATCAAAATTACAAGATATCATTTGACTCCCATTAGGATGGTTAGAGGTTTTCTGAGATGTTGGATGTTAAGCAGGTCTCATAGTGATAAATCTAGTGCATGAAATAAGTTCATATATAATAGAACACTGATTCCTTTGTCAGAATACCATGCATTATCCTCTGGTCCAAACATTGCAATGCACAATTAAAATTCGGCATACATTTTCCTACTTTTTAAATTCATGTCTTACAATTAGAAAGAGCAAGAACTTTGGAGTTAGACTTGAAAGCATGTGCTGACTCCACCATTTTAAAGTTGTGTGATCTGAGACAAATTTGTTAACCTCACTGACCTGTGTTTCCTCTGCTAAGAAATGAACATAATAATGTGGACATGGCAGGGGTGCCTCCAGGGTTGCGTCCAATACCTTGTGTGAAGTACTGAACAAAGTGTCTAACCTCATCATTGTTAACTAAATGTTAATTTTTATCATATTATCATTTCCTTATTACGGCCATTCACCAGGGCCTTTGTGAGGTAGGGCTGCAGCCTGGGCATGGAAGCTGAATCTCAGCTAAGGCAAGAATGAGAACCAACACAGAAGACATAGAAGCTTAGGTACTGAGCTTCCCTCAGCCATATCTCCATCTCAATTCACAGAATCCTGGCATACAAAGCCCAGTCATCCCAGGAAGTGGATAAGAAGACTTCCCATTAAGTTGATTGTACAGAGACATACACGCATGCACACACAGAGGCTGATGTTTGGAGGAGCCCAAACCAAATGTCAAGACTACCAGCCCATTATTATCATCCTGGGCACAAACAATTTTAAAACTATATTGTTTTAGACATAGCATTAAATGGGTTGGAGCAGTGACTCGGTAGCTTGGCAGTTATGGCACTTGTGGCACTTGCCTGGCATGTGTGAGAACGTGGGTTCAAACCCCAGCACCATGTACATAAAGAAGTGTTGGAGCAATGAAAGCCACATGAAAAGCTAAATAAAATTGATTCTCCCTTTCTTTCTCTCTCTCATTGTCCCTTTCTCTTTAAATATAAAAAGAGAGAAAAAGAAAAAAAAGACATACTATTAAATACATTATAAAAATTTTAAATATTTTATTAAAAATCAAAGTATTTATAGTCAATATTAGTAGCTATTTAATTATAATTAGGCTCCTTTGAAGGGCTGTTCTGAAAATCTCTATTACTCTACTGCAAAATCCTTGTTTAAAAAAAATAAAGGTAACTGTTGGCCATATTAAGCTCTTTCATACATTGGCATGAGATTTCTGATTAAACACACACACATGCACATACACACATTTTGGTAAATCTATTTATGTGCTATTAGACTTATGAGAATCTATGTCATTTCACCTATTGCTCCCACATATTTGAAATACTCTATTGTGTTCTCTACCACTACCAAAGAAGTTTACTTGGAATTCTTTTTAGGTATTAGCTATGCACTGTTATTAATAATAGCACCAAGATAACAGACATCATATATTCTTGACTTTTTATATCAGATAATTCTCTGCTATACTATGAAAAGGTTTGGATAATATGTGATGGTGCAGACTCGACTAGTCAAGATACACTGATGTTCACTTTGAATAAGTGCTTCCACACTCAGAATGTCACAGTCTTGGATTCTAGTCCGTGCTACACAGTACTCAAAATGTTCCTACAACAAGGGCAGATGGAAGAAGTCTAGCATTGCTCCCATGGTAATGAAAGAAACAACCCATTAATGGCTATGAAAGGATTGTTCTCACATGTTTTAAAGGTTATTTAAAAAGAGACTTTGTACCATATAAGATAGGTTAATTTTTAATGTCCATTTAAAGGATGTGGGACAAAAAGAGCATTGACCTCCCTGACCAGAATACATGGAATTAAACTCATCTCAGGCAGTTGGTTACCACATTACGTTTCGGAACCCTCTGAGAGTAGGAGAGCAAGAGTAACATCCGGGGCACTTTAACTCTGGAAAAATTGCTGTGCAAATGATATCTCTGGAGAACAGCTATGGTCCACTTGGGCCCATTTGTCATTGTCAGCTCTCCATGTCTTTCATCTGCACCCTGAGAAGCACCGGACCTGAAACAATGGGGGCAGTGGGAAAAGGCACAGATTTATCTTTCAAAGCGTACTTAAGCCTGACTCCCAGGATCATTACTTATAAACTATTCACATTCAAAACCTCAGAACACACTGAACTTCTGCTTTCTTTTCTTTAAATTGGGGATGTAGACCTCCTTTTGCAATAACTAAATGAGGTAAAGTATTTAATAAATAAAATATATTCAGAGCATATATGTATTTATAATGCCATAAATAATAATTCTCTTTCTATGGAGGATAAAACATAAAGAAGGCTTTGGACACCTTCTTTGAAAAGATATGTAAGTAAGTAAATTGCATGTAAGTATCAGGTTGGAATGTGATAATCAAATTCTCTCTACAAAAGTGAACGACCAGTTTCCAAGGGGGAATCTATTATAGTGAAATAATTTGCTGACAAATTATAAGTGAGATAAGAACTAAAAGAAAAAGGAGGTGGCTCTGAAATTGGGTGGGTTGAGGGCATCTTGATTCCCAGTGTGCTGTAAAATCCTGGTCTCACAGGTAAGAAACCTGAGGTTCAGAGTCACTCAATAGTTTTCCGCAGTTCACGAGAGATGAATTATTAGGTTAGACCCAGAACTAGAGTCCAGGCGGAAGGCTTCCTGGTGCTTTTCTCTACACCCTTAATTCTTACCTTCTATTTTATTACCCATGCAGTGGATGTGGCTTGCTGTTTGTTGGTAGGTTTTTGTGTGGTACTGGGGCTGAACTCAGGCAGTTTATCACTGAGGTACATAAGGCCTTTATCCTTTTTTTTTTTTTTTTTTTTTTTTAATCTGAGGCAGGGTCTCACCGAATTATCCGGGCTGGCCTCACACTTGCAGTCTTCCTGCCTAGGCCTCTGGGATTATTGGGACTACATGTGTGTAACATCATGCCCAGCAGATGGGTTGGTCTTTACATCCAAAAACCTATCCCTTTTTGAGTGGGATTTAACTCATAGGAGAGCCACTTTCTGGGCCGGGGCAGGCACACTGGAATGCAGTGGTTGGCCTTGAAAAGCCTCTGACTTTTTCTATCTCTTGACTTTAGAAAAACCACTTGACTATTTTTTTTTTAATAATGTTGAATTACCTTATCTAGGAATAAATGCAAATAAACAAGAAATAAAAATAAGAAATACACTAGCTTACATTCAGTGTTGTGGAGTAACTGTATTTGTGAAACTTGTTAATGCTTTGCCAAGCATAGAGTTGCACCGAGAACTAGTAGCTGTGATTTGGCTTCATTTCTCATTTTGGGTATTCTTATTGATCTTTAAATCTTTTAATTTGGTGTGGGCAGAGAACCATGGGTTTAGTTGCTCAGACAAATGTTAAGTAAAGTTTTTGCTTCAGGTCCATAGCATCTAGCTCTGGGTTTTCTTGAGGGCACTTCATACTTAAATTTGAATCTCTCTGCTCCAGAGAATCTGGGGTCCGTGTTGCAATGGCTGGACCTAAGTAGAGAGTGGACTTTTGGCTTCAATCTTCTTGGATATACTTATACACAGAGGAGGCAGGGACCTGGTGGCTGAGAAGCTGCCAATGAAACTCCTTATCATTGCAAGTCCTTCACAAGGATGCCAGAGAGCATTAAAAAGTAATGGAAATGGTGTTCAGGCCTGTCTGAAGTAAGTAAATACAAGGATCTTACAAGATTTTGGTGAGCTTGTGAAATGGGCTTTGGAGGACTAAATTTGTATTTATCTTTACATTTTATTTCATTACTATCTGACCACAGCCCGTACAGATGCTGCTTCATACCCTAAGTAATTTAGCTAGTGAATTTAAAGAACGCTTCTGGAAGAGGTATCTTTTAAAACTCAACTGCTATTTTTTTCTTTCTCTGGCCACTCTCGACCACTCAAGGAGTCATTTTCTTTTGAAGTTCAGCATGCTTTTTAAAGTGGCTTGGAAGTGAAATGCTGTGTATCTGTCTCTGAAAAATTAATCCAGAAGTGAAAATGCCAAATTGGATATAGTTGTTTCTATTCTGATCTAATGCTTTCACTGGTGGTCTGAATCAGAAAACAGAGTACTTCCTGCAAGATTCCCTGCTACTCCTCTGAGGATTATCAATGCTTTTTCTTCCAATCAAGAACCTCATCAAAGCTGAAGGGAGGCAAGTCCTTAAGAAGCAGGAGACTGAATCTCACAAAGGGGAAAAAAAAAAGGGCCACTGATCTCATCTGTCACTAGAGAAAGTGCAGTTGAATTTCTTAGAAATTATATAAGGAAATCAATGATGCAGAGAAAAATAATTTACAGTGTTCAAAATGCATACAGTCACACAGCTTGCATGGGGGATAAAAGCATTGGCTTCAGGGACAAATAACGGATCCTGGAAGGCTATGTCCATACTTCACATTAGCGAGTCTCTGGACAACTCAGCCTCTGGGTTGCAGTTTCCTCATATCTAAATGGGATAACAGCATGATACCACATACGAAGCACACAGGAGTAGTAGGAAGAAGCAGTGAATACTTTCACAAAGGGGAGTCGAGTGAAGATGAAGATAACACATGAGAGAGGCTATTCTGGCTGGAATTGTGTTGTAACAGAATTTGAACCCAATGAGAGCCTGATCTGTGTCCTTGACTCTTCTCTGTTTTCTACTCCAGCTTTGCGACTATACCATGTTCAGCGTGTTTTCTCCTTGCAGGTGACTCTGAGGCCATATCAGACCCCCCTTCGGCAGCTTTCTGTTTATTCACAAGATCTGTCACTAAGTATTGACTTAACTAAAACCATTTTGTTAGGTACAATAAGCATTTTATGAGTGGATATATTGGTTTTTTGTTTGCTTTTTGGTGCTAGGGGTCAAACCCAGATCCTCTCGTATGCTAGGCAATTGCTCTACTACTGAATTATACTCCAAACCTTCTGTTTTGTTAAATTAACAGACTATCAAAACTGTGAGACAGCACTGGAATCATCTATTTGATCCTCATTTTACACCTACGCTGAAACTTAGGAATTAGATTGTGTGGTTGAACTATAACTTGGAAGTAGAATGAGCTTTTGAAAGTTAATCTTGTGTACTGAACACTGCTTTTACTGTTACTTCCTCATGAGTTTTTTCATTATACATTTTTTCAGAGTCTCTGTGGCTTCTTATAACCACCTGGTACAACTGACTTTATCCTTTTAACTTTTCAGACTAAATTTCTATAAACCAACTTCAATCTTTTCAAGTAACTTTTACTCAATAAAATATGATCAGGAAATGTTTGAATTTTAGTTGAACACATTATAATATTGTCTGACAAAGCACATGGACCAGAAATCTGACATAAAAGCTGATTAAAGGCAAGGAGAAGTCAATGTTTTCTAATAAAATCTGTAAGTGCATAGAGAGAAGTTATGTTATGTTTGGGACTTGTATGGGTTATTTTATGATGAATGCATATTAAAAATCTTCATTGCTTGATGAAAACTAATTTAATAGCTGACCTTAAAATATTTATACAGTTAAACATCATGAGCTCCTAATTTCATAGTACCAAATATAAATCATCAACTTAGATCTGACTGATTCAAGATTTTTGATAAGCATGACTGGAAAAAGCTGATGATTACTTTTATATTAACTTAGAAAATGAGATGTGAAGCAATTTTCCCATATGGACAACATTGTCAGAGCACTGACTAAATTTCTTAGGTTAAAGTTTGCTTTTTCCACTTAGATATAACATTAGTTTTAGGGGCAGAGCACTTTAAAGTTCAAGTCTGTCAGTAACTTGATACAAAGTGGTAAGCTTAATGCATTGCTGTGTAAAACAATAACAATAATAATGACTTTGGATGTTTCGTACAACTGGCTGTGAAACATCAGCCACACTGTCAATGAACAGACAGTACACACTGAATTATGATTATTATTACTAATAAGATTATTTTTCAACAAGTGAATCTTGTCATACAATATGTTCTTGCTTATTTTGTGCTTCTTGATGTACTTCAAAGCATCAAACCTATGATTTGCAACATATTGCTTAATTCAGAGTTACATTAAGCATATACTATACTGGCTCTTATTATTTGTGAGGTTTTTCTATATCTGGAATATGTCCAATGTTTTCTTCTTTGGTAGACTGAATTATTTCTCAAAATATTTTCTTTTCCTCCATTGGGTTGTTGATGCTCAAGGATTACATATGCCCAGGTCCTCTCCTCAGTGAGTGACCAAAAGAGTTACTGTGCCATTTGCATTGACTGCTAAAATGTGGAAGAAGCACTTATCACTTCTAGAAGAAACTTTGAGAGCAAACTCATGGGTACCAGTGCCTATCGTTTTCCTCTGCCAGTAAACTATCTGTATCCCAAATACAGACTGCTTTGTCAGTTTGGATCTGAGAGATGGGATGACAAAGAACAGGGCTGCCCACATATGACTGAAAATGAGCACATTATGTAAGAAATAAAAGAAATGCTGTCTTTCATATCATGGGTTTATTTATTACAGGATAACTTAACCTAAGCTGATAAGATAGTTTTAGGACTACAGAACTGTTTGTTTCGCTTATCTGTGGTATTGATTCCCAATTCCATACCATGACCTTTTGAAATTCTCATGGCCTGGTCCCCCTCACCCTTTCCCAGCCTGGACGCTTGTTTCTCCCCCTCACATTACAGCAGCCAACTCCTTCAGGATGCTTCTCCTTCTCAGAGGGCTTCCTGCTACAACGCACTCTCCTGTGTGTATCTTATTATCTGTGACCCTAGAAGATTCCCATTTATCCTGCAACATCCCATCCAAAATCACCTTTTCTTTAGGAAATTTATGCTGCACACCTTGTTCCTGTCAGACACAAGCAGTCCATCACTTACAGAATCCTTTCTGCCTCTGCATTTTCTTCTATAAATACACTTAATGTAAGAATAAAAGTACAATATTTTAACTTTTTCCTTAGGATTATATTTACTACTCTGTTTCTGATAATACATGGCACAATGGAGATAGCCAATAAATGTTGATTTATATTACTTTCTTTTATATTATAGTGAAGAAATTTAAAATATAAACTATATGCTTGAAATGAAAGGATCCCATTTTGTGGCCTCTCTGTCTCAATTTTCCCCTCAGGAATAGTGTCTTTTAGTATCAGAATGCACTTTTAAGTCATAGAGTCAGGCATTTAAAGTAAAGTAGAAGTTATTTATCATATCCAATATGATTTACAAATATATTTCATTAGCTTTCTCTAAGACCCATTGGGAAAGGGTAATAGGGATTTTATTAATAGAAACATTTTAAAATGAGTTGTCTCATTTGAAAATCAAATTAATGTGTCAAAATGTGGTTGAAATAGTATAACATTTTCTATTTCATCTATCTTAGTTCAGTGATATTCTCCCACCCTTACGATACCCTACCAAAAAAATGTATATACATGAACAATTCTCTAGAGTGACTTATGTCATATGTTTGGGGGGAAAGACATGAATTTTCTAAGTCAAATCCTTGTAGGAAATTTGCAGACAAGGATTATATTTCAAAGTACTTTGAGAATTCTCACCTCAAAATAAGATAGCCATGAATATACATCCCTACACCTTTACTATGAAAGACTACAATATAATGCCTGGTTTAGAGATGAAAAAAATGAGGTTCAATTTGTTCTTTCTGGGAACCCAACAGGACCAGTGAGGGGCCAGAGATGAGTTATTAAGAGAATGACAGCGAGCTTGAATCTCTGCTTCGGAGATATCCAGTCCAGTGGGGCAAGTGTCTCACAGAGTGAGAAAACAATCACCAGGCTCCACATCATAATAAATGGTAAAAATCAAGGGGAAGAGAGAGAGGAGGGAGAAAAAGCCCCTGGACATTTTTTCTCTGTGCAGTTGGGGGAGGGAGTGGGCAAGGGAGGGTGATGTGAAGCTAGAGAAAGGTGGTACTGAATTGGATTTCAGAGGATGAAGAGTGTCATTTTGGACATGACAGGGGACACAGCATATGCATTTGGGATATAAGATGTGTCCTACATTTGAGAAAAAAGGCCACATATCTCTGTATCAAAAAGGACGGTAGAGTACACACTGGAGAGCAATCCAAAAAATGGTCTGCCACTTTAGGTTGCTATTTGAGTCCTGCCTGTGGAACCTCTAACTAAAGCACCATCACAGTGGATAGGTTTACCCTGAGTAGGACATGTGACCATGAGGGTGAGGGGACTAGACTCAACCTTCAGAGGAAAGGAAAATGTGAAGAAAAGATTCTAAAATTCTGTGGAACCAGGCATCATTTGTCTACTCAAGTTACCATTTTAACAGAAGCTGCTTAACAAATACTTCAGTCATGTAGAGATGTGTGCGTACACATTCATGCATGTGCACACACATTTACACACTGCAGCTTTTCCAGGTAAAGCATAGTTAATTGAATGACAGTGACCTCAAAGAGGGGATATTATTTGACCATTCAAATTACATTTACAAGTATATTAGATATCATTTTTACAAAAAATATAGAAAACAATTGTAAACAGTATGATACCAACCTATGAAAAGCAGGTACACACATAAACTGTTACAAATTTTAGAAGAAAAAAAATGATAAATTTGAAGCAGTAGGTCTCTCTGGATGATAGTCAAGTGATTTTTTTATTTATTTCTTCATAGCATTTGGTGTTCACCAAATTTTCTGGAATCAGTACATGTGTATATAGTCCCACACATAGAAAATACACTTACTAAAAAGAAGCTTATGAAATTCAAAGGTGAGTAGCACAGCTTGTCCTTGGCGGGATTAGCTCTGCTTACAGGCAAGATAGTTCCCTAGCCAGACTTAAACACTCTCATTGGAGATAATTGAATCTTATTATCAAGAGTGCTTCATGAAACGCTATGATTTACCTTGATCAACCGTTCAAATGTGTTTCTACATCAAGAATTGCCTTAACACCTTCCACAACGCAGGACTTGGTTGACCTTTTATATAGGATTAAAGCACCGTATAATTAACTTTTTTAAATACAGAGTTAAAACTTAATGAAAACGTGAGGTGAAATGCCAAGAGTTAATTTTCAGATGCCTTTCCCATTTCACATTCTGAGCTCCTGAAGGCTAAGTTGACTTCTCATGTTCTTTCAGCTGCTATGCTTCTTAGCTGAGCAAGATTTGCTAATTGTATCCAGGTAGATCATCAGAAAGAAAGCATAGAGAGAGAAACTTAGTGGTGTGGAGCCAAAGGAGAAAGGGTGAAGTTTAAGTTCCAGACATGACAAGCTCCATGGGAGTCTCTCTGGGTTCAGACATACCTAAATTCAAACCTCAGTGTTACACTTATTATAAACAAAATTTTAGTCAAACTAATAAATCTCCCAAACTCATTTACCTTGTGCTTAAAATGGGAACAGTAACAATTGTACTCATAGCTTTATATAGAAGCTTGAAGACAATGCATATAAATCATCCCTGATGTATTTTCAAGAGTAAATGTGTACTGTTCATTCATTAAAGACTCTTCCTATGCAGGCCATCATCATTCCCCCAACCTTAGGTCACATCTTTCTTCCTCCCCATCCCTCACACCACCTCTTGAACTCTATTTAAGTCAAATGGAAACGTTTGCCCTTTATTGAACATCCTAGTTCTTGAATTCAGCCAAAGCTATTGTCTACCTCCAAAACCAATCACCATACCTTTCACGCTAGCAGAATATTCACTTAACACTTGGCTCCCAGGAATCCAGGAAATATGCAGTCAATACCAGCCTTCTAGCATCTGGATGCCAGTAGGGTTTGGAAATAAGATGTGTGTGTGTGTGTGTGTGTGTGTGTGTGTGTGTGTGTGTGTGTGACAGAGAGAGAGAGAGAGAGAGAGAGAGAGAGAGGAGAGAGAATGCTAAAAGCACATGAGCAAGTATCATGGCACAAATCCTCACAGTTTTAAAACAGAGCTAGACTACAACATTTATCCCACTTTTCCTACTTTTCTTTAATCTGCTGTCTGTGCAGATGACAGTTCCAAGATAATGGGGTCATATCTAGAGAGAGTAGAAAAATTTCTGAGGATTTTTATCAACCTTGGAAATTTACATGAGGTGGAAATAAATGTCTCTTTTGCTTAAATTACTGTTATGGTGTCTATCTGCTACTTACAGTCAAATTTAATCCTACCTGATAGAATGCCAATGTCTTTACATATCCTAATGAGTCTGCCTGGAATGTTATTTTCTGGACTGATTTTGTTTTTATAGGAGAGTTATACTATTTTCCATGAAAATGTAACTTAAGTATTGTCCATTCCAGGATTTCTTTCTGATTTCTTCAGCCTGGAAAGTCTAAGCAGGTACATCATCTTCACCACGGCAATCACTATATATTTTAATGATTACCTTTTTTGGAATTCCTCTCTGAACTGTGAGATTCTTGCCTCAATTCTCTGTTTTTTCTTCAGAGAGAGGAAAGTAGGAAGGGGAAGAGAGAGACACACACAAACAGAAAGAGAGAGAGAGAGAGAGAGAGAGAAACAAGTTTATTTATGTGTTTTTTGTTTCCCCAACACTTAGTTGTGTATGTGGTGCTTTGATTTGAATCTAGGTCCTTGCCTGAGCCAGGCAAGCACTCCAACCACTGAGCCACCACTCCAGCCCTGACTCATTTATTTCTTGATTACATATGCTCTTGGCAAGGCTGGTCCACAGTAGGAATGAATTAAACCTTTGAGCGAATGAAGGAGTATTCCTTTATTGTTAGATGAATGAACAATAAGAAAAAAATAATCCTGGGTATTTCTCTAGCTATTCAGCCAGGGTTCTCACATCACTCTTTTTTTGCCCCTCTGCCAGTCCTATTCCATAGCAATGGAAAGGAGCAGGTTCAACACTGAGTAACAATTGCTTTCAGAGTTTCTGAGTCACATCAGAATGCCTTCCTCCAAGACTGTGAATTCCTATTGATTTTTCTAACCAGAAATCTCAGCTTCACTGATGCGACTGCAAAGAAAAAGAGAAGGAGTAACTGTGGGAAACCCATCCCCTGCTTCAATCTTCATTAACTTCTGCTGTTCCTTTCCTGAGATGATTCAATTACATAGCATTTTCTTAGGTCTTTCCCTCTCACCCACCAAAAGTAGGGCTGTTTATGAAAAATTAAATGTGTTACATAAAAGATATTATATTGCTGCTCTTCCTTAGAAAATCCTTAGGAAAAAATGAATCATCAGAAACTAGAATAGACCAATACAAGTTATTTTGATTTAAACTTCAGATTATTTCATGGTGGGGTTTATGTGCTACTATATTGCTAATACAAATTTTCCAAAAATATCAATACAAAAATGTAATTAGATGTTGTTTCAAGGTTTTTATTTCCTCCAAACTACAGAGTACAAATCATCTTCTAAAGACTCTCTTTATGTTACCAAATAATCCATATTGCTTAGATTTCTGTGTGTGGTAAATAGCCTTGGCTATATTACCACAACTCAGATATGTTCAAATTTAGATTCAGTTGACTTCGATTAGGATGGCTTCAGCCAAGAAAAAGGGATTTTACTCTAAAATATTTTCTTTTGATGGTTGAGACGATTTTAGAATTTGAACTCCACTTTCTTAGTTAGCTCTTTCAGCGATATGGGAATGGGTGAGAGGAGCAGTAGCTGGCCTTGATTATGACATTATTTAAACAGAACTGTTTGCCGCAGTGATTCACGAAGTTCCTAGGTATGTCAACTGGTTAGCATTAAATCCTTAGAGAACAGGGTCTAATCGATTTTTATACAGAATTCGTATGCATACTGGGGCTATTTCAATCAATATTCAACTTAGATGTTTTGAGTACCTACTAGATGTTCTTATGGGAGAACCTGTGAGATTATCATTGTGCAGTTCAGTGAGACACTTACAAACCTCTGGCAGCTTACACAGGGAACCAGAGTGCATAAACTCAGTCCTGACTGAATAAAAGCGGTCTTTCCAGGAGTTCTGACATCTATGTAGGTGCAACTGTGAAAATGTGTGTGATTAATCCTGCAAAGCGGTGAAGTGTTCCAGGCAGAAGAGTTGGGGAGGAAGATGTGAGTCTGGGGAGGTAAAGAAGAGATAAATTATCCACCATCTCTTCTTTCACAGCTGTGATCAGTTGAGTCCATGGGCTTCCTATCTACCGAGGATCAATAATCATTTATCAGTCCAAGTGAGAACTGGCAAAGGAAGTAGGTACAAGGCTCTAGCATTAAGTCACCAGGGATTGAGCATCAGCTTCACTATTTCAGCCATTTATTCACTTATTCTTTACATAATCAGCAATTATCTATTGAAAAGGCACTAAGTTCAAGGAATTTTTCAAACGCCTGTGATACAATAGTGAACAAAAATGATCAAATTTTTGTAGTCCTGGAGCTTATAATCTACTAGGATAAGCTCTTCAAATAAGCACCGTATTTGGTACTTTAGAGCAGGATATAACTGGAGTGTGGTGTGCAGGGAAGTCTGGTATTACAATTTTAAATAGAGTGTTAGGGTAAACTAGCATGAGTAGGTGACATTTGATCAAAGACTTAAAGGCAGTGGTGAAATTAATTACACAAAGATCTTTAACAAAACTATGAATGGGGATAAGTTTGCATCTATCTGATTCAGTTAAATGGAAATGATAATAAAAATGAAATTTTAAGATCACTGTGAAAATTAAATGAGTTAATTTGCCTGCTCTCCTAGGACAGTGTCTGACACAGAGTAAATGTTCATTTAAGTGCTTGCTCCTATTGTTATGGTTGCTGTTTTCAAACTGGCTCCTTGTACTCATTTCCCCTAAGGAGACCTTCACCAAGTCATCCTTGTATCCTGTCCTTGCTGCATACTTACAGAATAAAATAGCAAACTTCATCACTGTGTTCAAACTATGTCCCAAATCTGATCTCTTCCAACTTTCTCCACTGCCACTAACCTAATTTAAAATGTCCTGTACTACTCAGAATCCTCCAGAGTTGCCTCTTTGCTTTCTTTCTTGTTCTATTGTGATCCATTCTCCATGTAGTATTTTGTTTAGTGTTTTCTCTTTTTTCCCATAAATCAAATCACTCTCCAAGAGCTTCCCACTGCATTAGTAACAGAATCCAGACATTCCCCAGTCTGCAAACCATGATGGGGTCTAGTTCCCACTTCCCTCTGCTCCAGTAACTGACCCAGTGGTTACATAAAGAAGCTGGGCATGTTTCTTCCCTGGGAAATTTCCATTTGCTCTTCCCTCAACCTAGAATGATTGTCCCACTTATGTTTGCATAGCTAGCCCTTTATTGCCATTCAACTGTCAGCTTAAAAGTTATTTCCTCAAAGAGGCCGTTTGTGACTATTCAATGTGGTGATGGCCTCAGTCAACCTATGCCACAGTAGCCTGTACAGTTCTCTTCATGGGGCTCTTTTTCTACTTCTCCTTGAGTGGGGGTACTTGAATCTTATCAGTCTTGCCCAGGCCCTGTCCCTAGGACCCAGCAGTAACTGTCCCTGTTGGATGAATGGACAAATACCATAGTCTTGGCTGAAGGATCAGAGATGAATAAAACACGCATCCCTTTCTCACATCTTAGTATGCATGCCAACTGGTACTGGCAACCCCTGTCTCAACAGGAGGGCAGTTTAATAGTCAGTGACATAAGCTTCATTGTCTCCTTACACTCCTATGGGTTCTGCTAGTCTATGAACTGCTGAGGACTATTTTCTATACCAAACAATGTATTTATAGTTTGCTGAATATCATCGGTTGATTCCACATCAGAATTATTGCAAATGTTTGGGATATGTATTTCCTACCTGGTCTACCTAAAAATTTTCAAGGTTCACTTTAGAAACAACTTAAGCATCACCTTCTATAAAATTATTTTTCTGAACTACCACTGGAATTCTTCCAAACCTCAATTTTGGCATTTGTCATGCTGTGCTGCAATTACTCATCTACAGATACTTCTTTCCTTTCTAACTGGGGATTTTTGAGAGAAGTGAAAATATATTAATAATCTCTATTCACATTCAAAATACAATAGGTGTTCAATGTTTGGTGAATGAAGATACAGGTACTGTGCTGTTTATCACATATATTATGATAGTTTGTAACAAGGGAATCTAGTCCAATAACTATACTTTGAACAGCTATACTCTGAAAAAAAAAACATGATTCCTTGTCATTTTATTTGTGTACCCTGGCCCTAAGTAGAATTTTGACAAAAGGGGAGATTGGTAGTATAGATCGTAATGACTAGACTCATATTTCATCTTAAAATGGAATGCTATCTTCTCAATTACTGAATCAATAAATGAACTGAATTGTTTCAGAAAAATACAATTTATCCTAAAAATGAAACTGAATATAATGTAATAAAGTGTGACCTGTCTCACAACTGTCTATATCTGATGTAGATAAAGACATATAAATCCTGTCTTTTAAATGGGTCATAAAAATATGCAGTTCAAACCTACATGACACAAATGGGCCAAAATTTATGACAGAAATAGCTTTTAATATAATCTTAAAAATTTTTAAGATATTCATGGAAAAGGATGAACTCAGTTTTGCACAAAACAAACCAGAGCATAAACTATGCCAGAACTCACCAATTTTAGTCATGTTGTGGTAAATATTTTTATTTAATAAAATAAATAAAACAAAAATAATTCCAACATTAGAGGTTCAGATTGGGGTATAGCTCAGTTGGTAGAGCTGTTATATAGCATGAGTAAAGCCCTGAATTTTATTTCTAATATCACAAAAATAAATCAAATTCTTTAAATTAAGGTAATTTCCAAGAATTATAGCAAAAATGAAAATAACAGATAAATAGAATTAGAACAACTTGAATTGTGGATTTAGTTCTTTGGGAATTATCACTAGAATTGTGAACTAAAATTAAAATTTAGCTATGCCCCCATAGCAATGACAAAAATGGAAATAGTAAAATGTTGATATTTGCTTAAAGAAAATAAATGTTTTCCATAACATAATGTCTAAAATAAGTCTGTTACCTACAGAACTGCTGTACAGTAGATAATGTAATAATGGATATTATTTTAATCAATAAAAATTCTAAGAATAGTAACTAAATGATAATGGTGGTGGTGGTGGAAGTGGTGTCTGGAAGCCTATAGAATTTAGAATGCTCATGTGATAACCTAGCATATGTCATATGTCATGCTATACTTTAGGTGTTTTATAGAACATTTCTGCATTTTCTCCAATTATCTTTCAAGGTCACTATTTTATAAATCAAAAATATTCAAGGCCACACGATTAATGACTTCGGCACATTTCTGACTCCAAGACACTCATTCCTCAGTAGTAATTGTACTACTTTATAATATGTATGGATTATAAAATTAAAGCAAAAGTTGTCAAGTGCAGTTTAACTGGTGACTAAGTTAATCAATTCAAATGTATTGTTTTGTACTGGATTCAGTTGGTACATGAATAAAATTTAGATGTTCTATAGGAGTAGGTATATGATATTCCTTTGATTACCCATCTTCCTTGCTTCCTCAAGAGGCTGGACAAGCAGCTAGTTTGTACTATCTGAAAAGGTCACCGAGTGCCAAAATCCAGACTCAATTCAATAGTACAGAGCAATCCCAATGTTAGGTGCTTGTATCTCATTTAACCTTACTTTGAATTGTCAGTATTCCATGTTACTATTATTAATTCTACAGATACTAATATTGAATACTTGTTATATTCTGGACATTCTACTAGGTAGGTACATAACCACTTGCATTTTCTGAAAAATGCATGTGGAAGAGTCAACATACACTGTGAGGACCAAAATATCTTAGCCAATAATTTGACCACACATCTCAATTATTGCTGCAAACAGTAGGCAGTTTAACCCATGAAAGAAACATTCTATAATGTATTTCCCATGCACAAACTTTTGCATCAGCTGCATAAAATGGATATATTAATGAATTTATAATATGTGAACCCAAACTTTCATACTTTTTCCAAACCACTAATTACTATACTGCTAAACCAGAGGCAAACATTATCATATACACTGGGGCAGGAAAATCAAACGTGATCATTGCCCTGGAAAAGATGACTTGGTGACATTTAGTGCAAGAATTAACATGCTTTCTAGAAGTTAAGGGATATACCAAAGCATGAATAATTTTCTGGTTTGCTTCTTCGGAAGAATCAATGCTCATCTACAACAGAAGCTCAAAGTTTTCCAGCCAGAAAAGAAATCTTAAATTGCATGGAAATTGTACTTCAAACATCATCTACCCCAGAATGTTGCAATTTGTGAAAATTGCTTTGGAGTATTTACCTCTGGGTGTGCACAGGAAATGTCTTCTTATAATCAGTAACAGAAATGTGAAATGTGTTTTTGAGCAGCATTACAGAACTCATACACTCAGGGAGATGTTGGCACAGGTATGCAAGTTCCCCAAATGCAATTATCCAGCATTAAAGGGCATTATTATAGATGTTTTATACTTCATCTGACTAATGACAAAATGAATGAATCATGCCACCTCAATTACCCAGAGTCACTCCTCTGTTCTTCTCTTCCATGCACCTGATGTGTGGCTTTGGAATTTAAGTCTAATTGTCCTCAGTTGGAAGTAAATAACAAATTCTTTCAAACAGGCTGTAACACTCAGAGATATAAATGCCATGAGCTTTCACTCCCCAGCACCTGCTGCTACCCATGGTAACTCCATACTGGCTGGAATGGGTGGTTTCTTCAGAGGAATGATATGCTTGTTGCATCTTGAACACAGATTATTTTTGATATGTTTATTCACAAACAACTAGGTGGCACTGATTTGTCATTATACACAGATCACCTCAAAGATTATTTTATAGCAGGGATTTATTTTATGCTGTCAAAAAGAGAGAATACTCCAAATAAATTGAAACTGGACTTTATTGGTTTCTCTCTTTCCAGAAGAGGAAATTATTTTGCTAGGGTGATATAGGATCATGAAGACAGCGTTATTACTTCTCTGGATGTTTTGTTTAGTAGTCAGGGAGAGGAATGAAATTAACATTTATTGAGTTCCTGAATAGAAGGTGGTACTGTACTCGGCATCTATGCGGATGGTATTTAATTGCATCTCTGTAATAACTCTGAGAGTGAGGTATTGTAATTCTTTTTCTATACAATGAAATAAGAGCAGCATCTCACACTTATTAAGTGCTTCATATGTAGAGGTCACTCCTGTGAGTGAACATGCTTAATTTTTATAACAATTTGGTCTATTGATAGCTTATGGAAACAACAGAGGTAAATGAAATAGACTAAACAATGTGAGTTAGCTAGCAAAATTAATGCTGTTTATAATTAAAATTATATGTGATAAAATCAGGAAGTAGGAGCCTCTTAATTTCAATTAAGATAATTGATGAGGGGCTGGAGTGGATGCTCAGCAGTTACAGTGCTTGCCTGGCATGCTTGAGATCCTGGTTCAAATCCCACCACCACATATACAATTGTCAGAAAAACAAAACACAGAAAAAAAAATAAATTTTTGTTCTTTTTCTCTCCTTCTATCCCTCTCTTTATTTTTTTTATTTTTCCAAAGAAACAATATATTTCTATTCTGAAAATCAGATTTACCACTGAGAGCCCCCACTAATTAGCCACTCTTGTCCCTCCCCCCTCTTCCCTGTACATCTGTAGGAATGCATTAGGTTGCATGTCACTACACCTTTTCAGGGTTTAATACGTGAGACTTGACTGCCTTTTGCAATGGTCAGGGTTTAGCTCCAGCCTCCACAGATGAGTGAAGATATTCTAACCTTGGTTCTCTGGGTTATGCTGACTTCACTCAGCATGATTTATTTCATAGCCATCCATTTACCTTCAAAGGCTGCAATATCATTGTTTCTAATTGTTGAGTAGAAACCCATAGTATATATATATATGCCACCGTTTTTGGATCTATTCATCTAGTGAGGGGCATCTGGGTTTTTTTCCATAATTTAGTTATTGTAAATTTATCTTTCTCTCTTTAAAAAACTAAAAAGAATAAAATAATTGATGAAAAATTCCTGAGACCTAAGGTAAATGATAGTTTTAATTCACCAAACAGAAATTAAGTCAAATACATTATAATTTGTGTAGACAGCAACTCTATGGACAACCACAGATTTGGTTTACCTAGACTAAAGTATATCTAATGTGAATTCCAAATATAAACATCAGATGTAATTTTTGCTGCTTGGAAGAATATTCTGCAATGTTAGTAACCTCTTACATTTATCCCAGGAGACAGTAAGCTTCTCAGAGCAGATGTGAAAATCAATGAATTTGAGACTTAAAGAAAAGAAAAGATAAAGGTGCCCATGTTTTTCACCATTGATGGGATATGGATAGAAACGTTACTAGTACAGACAAGACTATTCTTGGAAGGCCTGCATATCTGTCAAGGAATCCTCAAGCCACTATAGGGAAAGAAAATAGGAAACTGTCTTATGATTGTTACCAACACCAAGTCCAAAATTCTAAATCACCAAGCCCTGGTGATAGAATCAATCTTGTGAATTTTGGTTATTGGAAATCAGTCACAGGAACTCCATTACCCTGTCCAGTGATTTTTCTCAGACTTGGCATCGTGATGCAAACCTGGCCAATATATTTGTGAAAGAAAAGTCTGGTAGAATGTTTCTTGGAAGTACTGTCTGCTTTGTTATAAAGGTAGATAAAAAAAGACTTTTTGTTTCTGCCTCTCGTCAATGTCATGTACTTATGATGTGGAGGACAGTCACCTTATAACCATGAAGGAAGTCACAATGAAAGTACAAAGACAGCCATCTATGAAGAAAGACAGGGAGAATGTGCTCAGTGCCAAACCCCTTTAAAGAGCCCTACCATCTACTCATTTTTCTATAAGCTAATACATTTCAGATTGTTATTTTAGATAAGTTTGTCTCATCTGAAGCTATTTGAGTAGCAACTGATGGATTGTCCTGTCACCTTTCTCAGGAAACTCTTGTCTATCAAACATAGGTTGCAGTCCACAACTGAGCCCTCGTTTTTAGATAAACACACTGAAGAACCAATACACAAAGAATTTGTCTATATTTCCCAGAGGAGGTGCAGGAACTCCTATTCCAACAGACGTACCTCACTCCAGATCAAGACCTTCCTACTTCAAGCACTAACATTCAATGCAAGGGCTTGTGACCATTTGAGGAGAGGGTAGATACAAGAATGCCTTCAGCTTCATAAATGGATGTGAAGTACTTATCTCTTAAAACCAGATAATATAGTCATTCAAATAAATCCCACTCCACATCCTCAGGAGATACCGTGACTGTATCAAGCCCTTGCAGACCATGCTGTTGCAGAGACAAGGTTATAAAGTTATATGCATTCCTCATCATTTTTTCTTCCAGCAAATAGCAGGACTGCACATCCCAGTCTTCCTGTTCTATCTCAAGGACCAGGAGTTTAAGATGGAAGGAGCCCAAAGCATAATAATTTGTGAAAAGACCATTTTCTTTGGAGTTTTTACTTTTGGGTATTCAAGAAAATTGTCTTATAAATCAGGAGAAGATATGTGTTCCCACACAAAATTGCAGGACTTTGCCACTCAGAATAGATATAATCTCAGTGTAATAAGGCAAGCATGCTGAATGCAATTATCTCACATTAAAGAACATTTTTCTTCATAGTTTATTACCTAATCTTCCACATCAAATTAGTTCTCAAAATTTCCTTTATTCAAATACCAAGCTGATTGTCATCCAATATAATATAGTACACAGCTAATAAGGAAGAAATAAGTAAAATGTACAACCAATAAACTATTAATAATTTTTAAAAACACAAATTAACAGAAGTGATGGTAATATTAAGTGAAGGGTTTGGCAGTAAAAGTTAGGGCTACGACTTCCTGGGAAATCTTCACGTTGAAGATGACTTTTAATAATTAATTTATTAAGTTATAATTTATACACAATAAACCACACCGATTTTAGATGTAGCATTCAGTAAATTCTGCACATATGTACATTCCCATTTGTGCCCTGTAGTCTAGGTATAGAGCATCTCCAACATTACGATTTTTCCTTGTGTCCCTGTGCAGGTAATTCCCAATCTGGTGCTACAGGACACCAACTACTGATCTTCTTTCAGACATTATGCTTCAAAACATTATAATTCTATTTTCTAAAATTTTATTTAAATGGAAATTGATAGCATATACTTTTGTATCTGGATTCTTTAACTTAGCATATGGTTTTAGGGGTTCATCCATTTTATTATACATGGTAGTTCTCCTGAATCTATGCATCAATAGATATATTTCTATATATCTATATTTTAAATTTGTTTTTATATTCACTTAGGAAATACACAGTATTCTATTTATCTCTTCACTTTTTGTGGACATATGGGCATTTTGTAGTTTTTGTGATTATAAATGCTATATACTATCTGTTTTTATAAAATTATGTATGTCTATAAATAGGCATAAGCTTCATTTTAACTGGGAATAAATATGGGAAGAATTGTTCAGGTATATGATAGGCAGTTTAATTTTATAAAGAACAATACTAAAAGGTTTTCTGAAGTGCCTGTTATACTTACTCTCTCACCTACAGTGTGCATGAGATTGATTTGCTTCTCATACTCCCCAACACATGGTGTCATAATACTTTATTTTAGTGTCTTGAATTTTCATTTTTCTGAAAGTACATAATGTTGAATATACTTTCAGGTATCACCTGATTATTCACACACAACATACTATATGTGTATTTCATTATGTGCAGTATCTGTCCACTTTTATTGAGTTATTTGATATCTAATTACTGATATACATATAAACTCATTATGTATATTCTAAAGTCCTTTTCAAAATATTTGTTACCAATATTTTCTCCCAGTTGGTAGCTTGGTTTTTCATGTTCTTAATGGTAACCTTCAAAAAGCACAAGTATCCTTTTTGCTTGTATAGTCTATGCTTTCTGTATCCTAGAAAACCTTTTCATATTGCTGGTTATGAAGATTGCTGCTCTTTTTCCTAGACACAATGTAGTATGAGTGTATGTGTGTGTGTGTGTGTGTGTGTGTGTGTGTGTGTGTGTGTGTTTGTATCTAAATGCATTTTTCTTAAGAAAGAGAGAGAAAGAGGAAGAGAATCAAATTTATTTAATTTTTCATGTAGCTTTCATTGCTCTGACACTTCATTGTGTATGTGTTGCTAGGGTTCAAACCCTTATCCTTGCATACGCCAGGCAAATGCATTACCACTGAGTCACTCACTGCCCTAGCCCCACACCATGGTATATTGACATCTACATTTAGGTCTATAATACATGATAGTTAATTTTCATATGGTGTAAGACATAGATAACATTATTTTAGTATCATTCATGAAAAAGTTTACGATTTCCTCATTGCATTACCTTGCAAAGGAGTTGAAATTTTATATGTGGTCTATTCTTAGGCTCCGTTATTTTCCCATTGATTAATTTATAGATTCTGATCTATAAATTGATCTACCATAATGTCTTCGTTTTAGACTTAGAATTAAGTTTTTAAACTGGATAACGTAAACCTTTCAATTTGGTTTTTTTCCCGTTATTTTTATCTTTTCATATATATATATATATATATATATATATATATATATATCATGTAAATTTCTAAAAAATGGTTGAGATTTCAATGGAAATTGTTTTCAAATTACTGATATTCCATATAAATAAAAAATACATACATTTTATTTCCTGTAACCTTCCTGATTTTGCTCATTTCAAATAGATTTCCTTGTATATTCCTTAGAATATTTTTTAAGGGCTGGAGCGGTGGCTCAGCAGTTTCAGCCCTTGCCTGGCAAGCACGAGGACCCAGATTCAAACCCCAGCACCACGTACACAACTGAGTGTTGGAGCAACTAAGGCCATGTGAAAAACTCAATAAAGTTGTTCCTCTCTTTCTCTGTCTCTCTCACTGTCCCTCTCTCTTAAATTTTTTTTAAGAGAGAGGGACAGTGAGAGAGAGAGAGAAGGAGAGAAACAAATTTTATTCAGTTTTTCATGCAGCCTTTGTTGCTCCAAGATTCCTCTGAGTACGTGGTGCTGGGGTTCGAACTCATGTATCTGCACATGCTAGGAAACCTCCGTAAAAGCTGAGCCACCGCTCCAGGCTCTTCTTTAGGATCTTCTATATATATAATGATATTCTCTAAAGATAGACATTGTTTCATTTCTTCCTTTTTAATCTCTACCTGTATTATTTTTAAATGTTATTACATTGGTTAGAACATCTGGCACAATACCAAGAGAAGTACTTCCCTTCTTTCTGGTATTAAGGGAAACCATTATTCTTTTTTTTTTCTCATTAAACATGGTCTTATGATTAGGGATTCATCATCAAACAATCAAGAACAAATGTATAATGACAAAACAAGCCAAGGCTGGTGCCATTCCATGGTTTCCTCCCTTGAATTCCCCATGGTTCCATGTTTCCCCTTACTTAAACCCCAAGTTAATTGGACTTCTCATGGAAGTTAGAAGTTCCACTCTGATTTGATTCCCCCATACTCCTTCCCTCTGGTCTCCTTGATATCCTTCCTATTCCCTTTTCCCCTCCCTGCCCACCTCTCTATGTCCCCCAGCATCCTAGGCAAGGTTTCCCATGGTTGTGTAAAAATTCATACATGTTGAGGTAATTGTTAGGTTATCCCTCTATCATACCCTTTCAACTTGTATTCTAGCTTCCACAAATGAGAGAAAACACTCAGCCCTTAAGTCTCTGAGATTGGGATACTTCACTTAGCATAATTTTTTCCATCTCCACCCATTTGGCTGCAAATTCCTTAATATTGTTTTCTCTAATAGCCAAGTAGTATTCCATTGTATATATGTACCAAACTTTTTGAATCCACTCTTCAAGTGAGGGACATCCTGAAACCTTGCTAAATGTATTTATAAGCACTAGAATTCTTCTGGTGGAATTGTTTTGGGTATTCTGGGTATAAGATCATATCATCAGCAAACAGGGATAACTTGACTTCCTCTTTGCTTACTCTTCTCCTTTGATTTGCTTCTGCTTGATTGCTGTCTGGATTTCCAAGGACTGTATTGAATAAAAGTGGTGAGAGCGGACAACCTTATCTTGTTCCCAAGTTTATTGAAAATGCTTTCAGGTTTTTTCCATTTATGTTCATCAGGAATATTGGTCTGCAATTTTCCTTTCTGATGTGTCTTTGTTGGGTTTTGGTATCAGGGTTATGGTTACCCCAGAAAAAGTTTTTGGGAAGGTTCCATCTCCTTCAATTTTATGGAATAAATAGAGGTGTTAGTTTTTCTGTAAAGATCTGGTAGAACTCAGCTAAGAATTTTCAGATCCTGGGCTTTTCTTTTGTGGAAAGTTTTTAATTGCTGTTTTAATTTCACTACCTGATATTGGTCTGTTTAGTGTTTCTATATCATCCTGAATGAATTTGGGAATGTTGTATGTAGCCAGGAAATTGTACATTTCTTCCAGATTACCCAGCTTGGTGGAGTATAGTTTTGCAAGTTAGGTTTTGATAACCCTCTGAATTTCAGAAGGGTCAGTAGTGATGTCTGCATTTTCCTTTCTGATTTTATTGATTTGCTTCTTTTCATTCTTTCTGTTGGTGAGATTGGCTAGTGGTTTGTCATTTTTATTTTTTCAAAGAACCAACTCTTTCTTTCAATGATTCTTTGTATTGGTTTTTAATTCTCAGTTCCATTAATTTCAGCTCTGATCTTGATTATTTCCTCTCTTGTACTAGTTTGGGGGTTGGATTATTCCTTACTTTTTTAGGAGTTGAGGTGGAGTATAAGCTCATTTATTTGTTATCTCTAGATTTCTGATGCAGGAACTCAGTGTTAAAAAATTTTCCTCTTAAGAATATTTTCATACTATCCCAAAGATTTTGATACACTGTGTCATTATTCTCATTTGTTTCCAAGAACTTCTTAATTTCTATTCTCTTATCCTCTTTGATTCATCTTTATTCAGGTGGGTATTATTCAAACTCCACATATTTATGTGATTTTTGCACTGTTGATTGCTAGCTTCACCCCATTATGATTTGATAGGATACAACGGATTATATGATTCTTTTTAGGATTCGCTAAAATTGCTGATGTGGACAGAACATTATTTTGGAAAAAGATACATGTGCTGCTAAGAAGAAGGTAAATTACACTGTTTTAGGGTAGAATATTCTATAGATGTTTCTTAACTTCATTTGATTTACAGTGTTGTTTACACTGGAGATATTTTTATTGATTTTTTGCTTTGGTTGTCTATCTATTGTTGATAAAGGTATATTGAAGTCCCTTAGTATTATTGTGTTGCTGTCAATAAGTGTTCTTATTCCTAACATTAGTAATTATTATATATTTTGATTCATCTGGCTAGGGGATAAAAATTGTACTCATCAAATAATTCACCTTTGTTTATTACAAATTTTATGTTGTTTATTTCCTGTTATTTTAGTTTACTTTATTTTATAGTTGTTTATCTTCTTTTTTAGTTTATTGATGTATACTCTTAGATTAACTTTAAATTTAATTTAAATAAAAGTATAACTTCATCTCTACACAATATTTTAACTGTCTTACTAAATTTGAATTTTTTTTCATTTTCATTTAAATTTTATAAATTTGTATTTTACTGTGTAATTTCTTCTCTGATCCATGCATTATTTACAAAGATTGTGTTTAGCCTCAAAGCATTTGGAGATCATGCAGATATTTTTGTGATATTCATTGCTAATTTAATTTAGTTGTGAACAGATACCTAATCTAAAATTATGAATATATAAGGAATTATATAGTTTCAATATTTTAAAATAGAATTTTACCCACCATGTAGCTTATTTTGATAAATATTCTGTGTACACTTTAGAGCATTGCATAAACTGCTATTGTGGTATTTTCAATAAATAATAAGTTTTATTTCTTATTAGTATGCTTTGAATTTTTTCCATCCTAACTTACTTCTGTCTACATGAAATATTACTATAAAAGTAGTACTGAAATTTCAGCTATAATTGTGGATTTACCCATACTTGTTTTCAGTTTTATTAGTTTTTATTCCATGTATTCTCTATTATGTTTGTAGGAATAGATATATTTAAATTAATATGACTTTTTTATTTAGTACCCTTATTATGAATATAAAAAGTCCTTTTAGTGTCTGGCAATATTTCTTCTGATGTCCACTCTCCTTGATGTTAGTAAGGCACTGCATGAACTCTTATACTTGATGATTATATTATGTAATTTAAATTCAGTAACTTTTAATTTAACTGTGCTGCTATAATTAAAGTGTATTTCTGAAGATGGCGATCTGAAGACAAAAGGCTTCCATTGCACCCCCGTGACTGATCAGGATATCTCCGGCTTCTCACCAGTTTTTTAAGGTGTGTTTTGGGAAATGGCAGTGTGAATCACCAGTTCTGATCTCAGCACTGGTTTTGGGGAATAGAGACCTACGAGCGAACAGGGATTCTTTGTCCCGCGCACCCGCGGTGGCGCCCGCCGGCTGGTCCGCCGGCAGGCATTTGCACTCTCCAGCCTACATTCCCGCCCGCCAGAGTCCCTTCTGCAGGGGGGAAAAAATCCCGCACAGTTTTAAAGACAGCGTACTGGCGAGGACACCTCCCAGACCTGTGCACTGTCTGGCGGCAGGATTAGTGACTGGAAAGAGCTTCCTAATAAGTAAAGAGCAGCAGTTTGCACAGGGGAGGTGGTGCGGGAACTGCAAGGACGGGAGAGCGGAGCAAGCCTCCGTACTACATCTGCGAACTAGTTACCGCACGTCCAGCCCGCCTGAGCAGGGCAAGACCTCTTTGGGACTGCAAAGCAAGCTCTAACTGCTCCGCCTGGAAGCAGCAGAGAACAAAGGTGGAAACAGGACAGAAGGCCTGGCTGAAGCCCTGAAGAAGGTGGGGGAGCAGTGAGGGAAGGGGAGCATCCATTTTGAAAACCACCCTCCCTCTCCTGGACCCACATCCCCCGGGTCTGAAAAAGAGGCTCATACAATTGTGCCCGGATCCTGCAGCTGAACGCAGGCAGTCCCAGCAGAAGGTGGGGTCAGGGGCCTGAGTCCTCCTCT